>MU183301.1:12947-37880 GCA_016904865.1 Pissodes strobi | reverse complement strand
TGTTACCATGAGTCTCGCCACCCTCGTGTATAACCATAGGGTCATCTTAGGGGTAAGATCCCAGTTTTTCCCACACATTCTTCTACAAAGACCTATCGTAACCTTTTGAATGTGCAATTTCCATGTCAGTCGATTATCAAAATTGATGCTTCAGTAGGTATACTCCTGCTGTGCTGTGTATTAGACAACATTTCCGAAATTGTAATAAAGCACAATATTCTTATATTCGTTACTCAAACTTTTAATTAAAATTTGCTCCAGACACTCGCTGGCGGCACAGTTAAAGTAACGGAATTACGCGGCATTAAGACATTAAACACACAAAACAAAGTAACCACCCAAGCCAAATTAATGTTTTGATAAATTTGGAGGGAAGTAAGTTTGTATAAGAAGGTAATGAGAGAAAACATTTGTAGATTATAAACTGATCAGAAGTTATACATTACAAAGACAAAGTCAGAATACGGTTAGGAGACAATAAGAAGTCAGATAAATTTGTATAGTAGGTATATCAGAAGACTAGAAATATTACTCAAATACCGATCGGCAACAATTTACATATTAAACAAAAACTTTCAACAAACATTAGCCATAGGCGGCTGCCTTAAAATAAAGGCATTAAAATGCATTAAACAAACTTTGTAGTGCACGAGCAAAATAAGCCCAACACCGGCGCGCGGCGGCGGCTGCCTTAAGGAAGGCATTAGACAAACTTTGCGTTCCAGGTACACAATAAGGCCAGTCAGACAACTTAATATCCCGCAGCGTCAAATTAATTTTAAGTTTCGACTGCAAACTAATAGCGTTTTTCACTCGTTGATATTTTTTGCTCTCAGAGCACTAGTTTAATGGTTTTGGAGGCGACTTGAAACAGATCGCTCCAGATTTCCTTCCTCATGGTCTGGATTTAAGTTGCCATATGATATTGATTCTTTGCATATTAAACAAATATGTTTTAGGTTTTCCACAAAAAAACGGTCAAAGCACTAAATACTTATTGTACTGTTTGCTTAATATAATATGCTAGCGATTCATTTAATTCCTGATAATCTATAGATACTATTCCGTAACGATTATTACCGAAAAATTATTATAAACTGCTGCATATAATTATCGTTCCAAGTCAAATTTGATACCTTGTGATTCCTAAAATACTTAACGGATTTCGAAAGGTCTTTCCATCGTCTTCTGAACCATTGGTAACAACTTCTCAAATCTTGACTGGAGGCTATAATACAAGGAAAAACAAACAGTCGCGCATTTTGTAGGAAGAACATGCTGATATTTTTGAACGTAACATTTCATAGATATTAACCATGCCGGGACCTTTTTGGGATTTTGCGATTAATATGTACTATAGTTTTCGGATTTTTTTTTCGAAGGAATTATAAGGAAACGTTCCTGTAAGAGAGAGAAAATGTTTGGACGATTGAACAAAAGATAGTATTTCATTCCGCCAAGTTTCGTTAATGGCCTCTAAAACTTATGCACTTGGTATCTGTAATTGAGGTCACATTGTATATAATATATCTCATTTAAAATACTGGACCAAAACGCTTCCCAAGCCAAAAGAATATCGTCGAGGTTTTCCCGTTGCATAAAAATATTCCATAAATCTTTCTCTAAAAGTATACATGTAACCTTCAAAAGAATTTCACATATATAATGCCAAATAGGTATTTTAGGAATAAGAACAGGACTACGAGCGCACTCAAAGTTGTTTTTTGACCTTCACGTTTGCGTCGTTCGTGGAGCGTGCAAAATTGATACTATTCCAGTTTTTTGAAAGTCTGGAATGGAAACATGTGGATATGTAAATCAGAATATTAGATTTAACACTCAAGTCAGTGGGAAAACCATAGGAATGATATTGTGGGGCAGAATGAAATTCCAATAAGCTTAATAATAATACAGAAACGGACAAGTCTGAACTTTACTATCGTACTTCAGTTTATGGTGGCATAAAATATTTAGTTTTGCATTCATACGAAGGAGCTTTAGATGCTTTATAAAGCGGAAATAAAACTTTGAAATAAATATAGCAAGCTTCCCTTACCCACTGACCCAAGACAAAGGGATATTTCTTTCTGTTATGGGATGGGTGATTATTACTATTTGGTATTAAGAAACATTTGCATTCCCTTCAATGTTCAATTGGTTTTGAAATCTAGCTGATGGGCAAATGGTGACATTTACGTTAGAATATTTCAAAGTGCATTTAAAAGTGCGTTTTAAATTGCGTCAATGAAAATTTTGTCGCACGCCAGCTCCATCAAACGTAATTTCAAAATATTTGATGTTTGATATGTTTAGAACCCAATTTCGAAGAAAATCAATTTTGTTTTTGGGTATTTTCTCATTCCTTTCATTTTAGGGTCTCAGGTGATA
Organism: Pissodes strobi; assembly: GCA_016904865.1. Classification (NCBI taxonomy): domain Eukaryota; kingdom Metazoa; phylum Arthropoda; class Insecta; order Coleoptera; family Curculionidae; genus Pissodes; species Pissodes strobi. The sequence continues at coordinate 35,492 of MU183301.1, read as the reverse complement.
TCTACATCTAGGGTCCATTTAAACATAGAAGAAACAATCAGAATACCTTTATTCAAAAGAAACTGAAATTAAACTAACAATAGGTAATTTTCAATAGACGAAAAAACAAATCTTCAGTCAAAAAAAATACCTTATAAACCAAAATACATACAATCATAAATTTGAAATTTAATAATAAGAGAACATAAAAGAAACATTCTGCACAATGAAAACTAATCGCTATTTGAACTCATGCAATTTGTCCAGGCACGATGATTACAGTTTGAACAGGAATATCCAGTTTTTCTATTTCACCTTCCCATTCATTTTGGAGCCTCCTTGCTCTGCAAGGGTATCCTGACCAAAATGTTTTTTTTTTCAAATAGTTCTTGGTATCCAGAAATGTGGTCCCGGATCAGTTCAAGGCCTAACATTTTGATGAACGTTTTTCTGACAAGTCTGGAATTTTGATTACTTTATCTGTATATCACCAAAGCATTTATGGCTGCTGTATTCTAGACAGAAAACGCGATCACAAGAGGCCATTTCCGCGAATTTCTGGACACGATATATTATTATGAGACAGACAGTTCTACAACTCCCTCACTTTTAGAAAATTTGTAAAAACTAATTATTTCGGGTACATTTTTCTCTCCAGTTGTTTTATTAATAGCTCCATCATGGTGCATGGTATATAGACATCAGCGGGACGGTATTTTTGACTTATAGGATAAAAGTGCAATATCTTTTTGGAAGCCAAACAAAAATGTCTTTGGTTCTTTGTTCTGCCCAGAACATTGCTGTTCTTTCTCAGCGTGCCTACTGACGCTTTCAGTAATTTGATCATTAATTCATAATTATCAACTTATTATCAAAGGCCACATTTCAGTTGGAACAGGAAGAGCATCTCGACAATATCTATTGGGAATTTTGCAAAGCCCATTTCAAATCTAGTCCGCAGCCTATTAATATCACAAGGTGATCGCATTTCCATGCATTACGTATAGGAGGCTTGAAAATATAGATCTTCTCAATAAGAAATTTAAGTTGATAAAAATAAAGAATTCTTACAAACCATCTAATAAGGAAATAATCCATATCTGAGGCCGCATTTACTTTATTACACAGTTATCATCCAATTATAGTGAATGCTATGAGTATCGACATCACACAATCGACTTACTTTACAATTGCAAGCTGGGACGTACAATGTCGTCAGATTTTTACGATTTATTTATGGACTATAAATCTTGCCCTCTCTTCAGGGAGATCGTTTCGCACTCATTTTACGACCCTCACAAGATTTCCTTTGGCACTGATCAAACACGATTGCATGCAGTGTCATACATCCAAAAATCGTAAATAAAGGCTCAGTAATACATACTTTGTGATTTTTCATTTAGATAATTTTTGGTAGATTGCATTCGAGTTGGCAACTAATTTTCACGACATTGACGAATGTGTCAATTATATTTGTTCATTAGCTTATTAACAATGTAAGGTTTACTTTTAACTCATTAATGTTAATTAGATTGCATAGAATTCCTCGACAAAATAAAACTTAAATAAATTAAATATGGATAGGTTGTTACATACCACACATAAATCCGTAAGTCCATTGGAGGTATTTTGGTAAAATGGGCTTTTCATATTTAATACAATATTGCAGCTCAATGATTTAGAATAATAAGTCAAACTAATATTAAAAGGAATATCAAGTAAAAACACATATTGTTCTGTTCAAGCCAGCTTATTTTTTTCTTCAGCAATATAAACCTTTAAATATTTATCTCGAAATCTAATCCTATACCAATGTTTCAGCATACTCCTGAACTGATGTGATCATTAATCCAGACCTCAGACGTTAATGGAAAAACGACCCCTACAGAAGATTTAATTGGTTTGCCTTTTCGGAGTGTAATTGTCATGAGATAGCCGTAATTCGTTAGTTATAAGCGGGTTAAAATACTTCTTCATCGACACATAACATTCAAATAATTATTTTTTTTGAATCGTTGTGCACATTTTTTAAAAAAGGTTTCGAAGCAAGGCAAAAGTGATCATTTCCTGTTTGTTATTTGTCTGCGAAATTAGTATTTTGCTGTCAGTAGACGAAAATAGTATATTATTTTATATGCAGGAAAAGTGATACTTTTCATGGCGCGCTCGTGGTAATAGAGAGCAAGCCATGAAAAGTAACTTTTCCTCCACATAAAATATGCTGTTTTTTCTTCAAATGTCGACAAATTAATGCAAAAATATCTCTTTTTAATAGTAATAATAATAATTATTATCAAAGATAAGTTGGTTTGCAAGGCGGCTTAGACCGGTATCGGTGAATAGGCAGGTCGTTGCTATAGTAATGTAACATAAAGCTGTCAGTGGACACTGTCAACAATAATTATTTTTTTTTTTAAATTGCGTCTCCGATTGCGTTTTAATTCCATATTGATAATCAGTTATTGAGTAAGTTCGATTAAGTTAATAACCAATTTGTTCCTAAATTAGTGATTTTTAGAAATGCAGTGCACAAACTGAGTGATAAATACAAATTTTAGTTTAATAATTCTTGAGTTGTTGATGCTTGCTTTGTTGTTTGTTTGTATCTATGTTGCTATGGTAACACTTTTACCCTCGCCGGCGGAAAAGTGAAAAGTAAAGCTCCGGCGGAGGAAAAATGAAACTTCACGGCCGCCCACACAGTCGACTAATGACAGATTTACTGACGTTTGAGGAAAATGGTTATTTGTGTATTTAGAGCGCAAAGTAACAGATTGCCGCTTGAGAAAGAATGTTACTGCGCGACGCGTAGCGGAGCGCAGTAATCTTTCGAAAACGGCAATCTTATTTTGCGCTCGAAAAACACACAGAACTTTTTCTACAGCCGCATTTTTTAAAATTAAATGCACACTTTTCTCTATATTTATTCTGAAATTTGCAAATGACTGTTTCGACATATCATATTCGGGCTTCGGCAATATTTAGAACAGGAGTTTCGATGACCATTCATAGCATACTCGACGGAAAAAGTGAGAATTTTCTTTTCCATGTTCGCGCTAGAGCGCAAAATAATGATCCACGGCATTCGTCGATTTTGCGATTTCATTCGACTTTAGTAATTAGTTATTTTGCGCGCGGCTGTAGAAAAAAGAATGTATTACTCGCAGGCACATATTTACCCTGAAGCAACATAAATGTACGGATGAATGTAAAAGTATAAAAAAAATCCATATAAAGGTAAGTATTACTATTATTATTAATATTAGTAGAAGCCGGAACTAAATAAATTAATAGTAAGTATTTTAATAGTTATTAAAGGCAATAAAAATATATCCTTATTGAACGAGATATAATTAAAAATATACTTGTAATCTGGCGTTGTCCCTTCGTTTTATTCAGCAGGAAAGAAACGGTAATAAAATAAGAATTCTTCAGCAAGCATTAATAAGATTACTTTTACGATTTCCTTTTAAACTAAGAAAACAATTAAATTTAGAGAAACTGCACGGATATCGTTTTTCAGAGTATAATGAAATACCTCCGAAGTTTGATTAGGAGGACTGCGCCTGGTAATTGCTAAATTAAAATTGAGGTAAAAGAGAAATAACAGAAATAGGAAAATTAGAAAGATGCTGATGTTTAGAAACTAGTTCGCTGGAAGCCAAAGAGCTAAATGAAGCTTTCAATATGGTATTCACCATAAAGATGAAAATGCCTTATGTTCACCTCAAAATATTTAAAATATGGATGCGAATAAATATTTCTCTCCAAGAGACAGATCCAGAGGTTCAAATAGCAGTGATCTCTATTATTATTACTGTATATAGTATATATATGGAGGTGAGAAACTTGATTCAGGAAGATTTTTTTTAAATAAAATGTGGAGATGGTAAAAATGGAATAATTAAAATTGATCAAATAGGTATGTATTGTTGTTAGTGAGGGAGGTAGATACTCGTACCATATCTGAACTACTATATTTTTCTTGGGGGGGGGGGGTTGAAAGAGCATCAAAATGTCATTTCTGGAACGCGTCCCAGCCGCAAGTTGCGCTATGAGATTCTTAATAATTGACATGATTATTAATTTAATGTTTAAAGATTTTTTTTTTACTTGGTCGTTAAAATTTGTCCCAAGATTGGCTGAACTCTACCTAAAGTTTCAGATAGACAACTGATTAAGGTGTTGCATTAAACAGTCTAGGCAGTAACAAACAAGGCCACAGGATCGAATGGCGTTCCTACAATAGCGATTAAGAAATGTGCCGCTGAACTATCAGCTCTACTACGCAGGCTGTTCTCCTTATCATACCGAACTGCATGCTTTCCTTCTGGCTGGAAATGCGCTCAGGTGCAATCAATCCGAAGAAAGATAAAAAACGATTCCAAATAACTATCCATCATGTTCAAAGATATATAGAAACTGATCAGCGGACAGCTATAATATAATATCTCGAATTATCAAGCATCATAAGCGATCGCCAGTATGGCTTCCGCAAGCACAGATCAACGGGAGATCTCCTGGCTTAAATGACCTACCTGTGGCCAACGCCATCGAGAGCTACGGCGAATCTCGTGCAGTGGCTCTCGACATATCCAAAGCATTTGGGTGTGGCATGATGGATTGTTAAGCAAATTGACAGCATACGGACTACCACCAGCACTGCTGCTATGGCTTTCCAATTTCTTAAGGGTTCGAAGCATCCAAGTTAATGTTGATGGAGAAATTTAAAATCAATGCCGGAGTTCTTCAAGGATGAACATTGTCTTCTACACTGTTCCTGCTCTATATCAACGATCTCTTAGACAGGACAAACAATTCTATTTACAGCTATGTGGACGACAGCACTCTTATATCCACATTCATGTCGCGGACTCCATTGACCGCTGCTCGTTCCCAAGGCGAGCGAGAAAATCAGATTGCTGCCATCAATGAGGATATGAACGCCACCGTGGAATGGAGAGAGGAAGCTCCAGTTTAACGCAGGAAAGACTCAAGCAGCTGTCTTCTCAAAAAAAGCAAACAGCGCAGGACCTGACTTATCAATGACAGGACAAATACTGACCTCATCCATAAGCTTGCTGAGCATCAACGTAGAAAACAACACATAATAACGTCACCAAAATCTCCAATGCAGCAGCACAAAAGCTCGGCACTCAAATACTTGCTCAAGATATTAGATTCCATACAGAGGAGAGCAGTCCGTCTTGTGGATGACCCAAAGTTGACTAAAGACTTTGATAGCCTTTAACATCGAAGAAAAGTGGCGGACCTATTTCTTTACTATCGATAATACTACGGAAGGTGTTCGAACGAGCTGGCAGGTATGATTCCGCCCAGAGTTATACCAAACAGAAACACCCATCAGACACATACGATTCAGTTGCAAACACCTAGAACGTCGCTCTTACGGGGCTCCTTTACCTGGAGGACTGCCTGGAATGAGCTTCCGAGTAGAGTCTTTCCCGAAAATTACAACCTACAGCGCTTCAAGTCCAACGTCCACCGTCTTCTCCGCATACGCACCGCTCGTTGAGTGGTATAGGATTTTCCTTTTGTGTCTGAGAACGGGAGTGAATTAAAACTCGATGAAACGAAAAAAGCGACACCAATAAAAAGAAATAGATCTATAGAATGTAGCCTGCGAGAGAATGAGATAGAACACATTTACACGGTCGTTACATGTTTGTCAAGAGTAAAAAGTAGTTCGTTAGCGTCGAGCGTGGTTAGTACTTGGATGGATGACCACTTAGTTTAGTTTTATGGGGGTTTCACTTCTACCGCTGTGAACTGTTTTTAATTTTATAAAGTTTTTAATATCGCTCTGCTGAAGTTTCCACTTCTGTCCTGCGGTTTTAAGCACACACTTTGACTTCTTTGATTTTGACCCATATATCGTTAAATTATATAGTTGCATGTTTCTTTATCGCAGTAACGTAACTTTCCGATAATTTTTTCTTTATTACAGTTACAGATGTCAGGTGATACCCGTTACATTTTATCTTTAAGGAAGTCTTGTTTGGCTCTTCGGTCCGATCTAATCTAATCTAATAAAACAGGCTGGCAGCTGCAATCATTTCTCCGGGCTATAATTCGAATGTGAAACAGATATATTGTCGATTTGTTTCAGATAATTGAGATTGCAGATGATATGCATTGGCTATTTCTGATACGACATATATATTTTATGCATACAATAGAAATTTGAATGCTGAAATTAGTCTGCTGATTTGAATGTTAGATACCTAAATCTTATTTTGTGGAGAAAGGAAATATATAAATTAATATTGATAAAATTACTAAATTTTTGAGATTTAAAACAATTTTCTTCTGTTGATTTAATACATTCAAGAAAAACATAACTGCACTAATGCCATAATGTTTCATTATAGTTTACGAGAATCCAAACAATAGTAATCATTATCTCTTTGATGTATATTTCACATTATCAATGATTTGGAAATTAGCCAGAAGAAATTCATAAAATGATTGGGGTTTTTGCTTATTAAGTCTTGATATTGAAATTCGCGAACATCCAAACATTAGTTTGAAAGTCGAAGGACGTTTTTAAGAAACAGTTTGTTCCAAAGGAGAAACATTACCAGTGACTTTTTAGGTTAACATATTGTAGGTACGTACCGTGATAGAAATTTTGCATCATAATGAGAAAAATTTGTTTTTATATGCCGTATTGTATGAATTCCTAACATTGACCTTGTCGATCGAACAAAATATAATAAAAAGAAAGAGAAAAAAAATTTATCGGAATTTAGAACTCTAAATGTTCATTGCTTCAACAATACAGCTTTGCGTGAAATGCAATGCTATGCCCACTTGCCAAACAAACCTACTCTAATAGTATATTATTTTATATGGAGGAAAAGTGATACTTTTCATGGCGCGCTCGTGTTTGGTAATAGAGAGCAAGCCATGAAAAGTAACTTTTCCTCCAAATAAAATATGCTGTTTTTTCTTCAAATGTCGACAAATTAATGCAAAAACATCTCTTTTTAATAGTAGTAATATCTAATTATTATTAAAGATAAGTGGGTTCGCAAGGCTGCTTAGACCGGTGTCGGTGAATAGGCACAGGTTGTTGCTATAGTAATGTAACATAAAGCTGTCAGTGGACACTGTCAACAATAATTATTTTTTTAAGATTGCGTCTCCGACTGCGTTTTAATTCCGTATTGATAAGCAGTTATTGAGTAAGTTCGATTAAATAATAACCAATTTGTTCCTAAATTAGTGATTTTTAAAAATGCAGTCACAAATTGAGTGTTAAATACAAATTTAGTTTAATAAATCTTGAGTTGTTGACGCTTATTTTGTTGTGGGTTTGTATTGTATCTATGTTGCTACGACAACACTTTTACCTCCGCCGGCGGAAAAGTGAAAAGTAAAGCTCCGGCGGAGGAAAAACGAAACTTCACGGCCGCCTACACAGTCGAGTAATGACGGATTTACTGACGTTTGAAGAAAAAATCGTTTATCGTCCGCAATCCATTTACGCAATGTTAAATCACGTAATGCTAATGCGGCCAGCATAATTTTTTCACATCGGATTAATACCATTAGATATGCATATACCTAGCAGTTTCAAATTCACCATCTTGTTTACGCATTTCGGGTATTCTTATGAAACATCCATTACTGTCACACTCCACTGCACTGAAGAATTTGTTAATCATTATTATTATAACCTGTCCTTAATCCGCTTCGTTTGTTGTTTTTTTTTTTGCGTGACGTCCATCAAGAGTAAGAAAGGAACGTGCAGAATCTAGTAGAGTGACTGAAAGTTGCTGAAATGCAGGAAACTATTTAAACAGTACTTCATATTACGGGAATAAATTTAATGAACATGATATTGACTATTTTGTCATGAAACTGTGGAAAGATGTTGGGTTGAAAAGTAGTATATAGACCCATCCTGTCTAACTTGTCACAAAAGAAGACATAAGAACCCTTAATATAAAATCACATTTTAAGGTACAGCCTCTTAGGGTATCTAATCGTTGCAACATTACAACTAAACAATAGACAGTTTCTGTACGAAATAAATTCAACGATTTAATTAGCTGATGTTCAGTATTTTAAAAGGGCCTGATATTAGTTTTACCGCTATTATATTATAAAAATCTTCAACGAAAGGATACCTCTAGGCAAGTTTTAAATGTTCTAATCTCGAATGTTCCTCGTCCATCAAGTTACCAAGAGTTTTGTGAAAACAGTATTTATTATGTTAAGAAATATTACACCCACTGCTAATTTGTATTAATCATTGGTTATTGCGAGAAGTGTGATCGCCCACAAGTTTTTAACGCGAACCTCTACTGGAATAGTGAAAGTTGTAGTGTATAAAAGAATGATTTTTGGAATATAAAGAATTCGACCAGTTATTATTTTGGTTTTCTCTTTTTGCATAAATTAAAATGATGATAATTATCTGCAATACAGCGTGAAGAACTCTGACATTGAAGTGTCCAATTCAGATGAATATGTTATTTGAAGAGTGGCCGAGCTAAAGATCAAAGTGCCTAACCTGAAAACTGCCAGTAGTCAAAGAACCATGTAGTAGATGTAGATGGTATGTTCTACGCCCACCGCCGCGCCGTGTAGGTGGTGGTTGCACGCGACATGTGTCCGCGAAGTTCTCGGCGACTTGGACTACTTAAACAGCTTTTTAGACAGTTTAAGTAACATTTTACACAAGTCAAGCTATCTAAAAAGCTGACTATGCTCTCTGTCGAAAACTTCGTGAAAATTTGTCGCGCGCAACCTTCACGGCGCGGCGGCGCGGGCGGTGGCTGTAAAACACAACATATGTATCTCCTTACTGTCTAATACTAAAATATAAAACAAATGTAAAGGAAAATAAATGGAGAAAATATGGAAATGATCCAAGTACACAGAGATAATGTATGATTAAAATCTAAAACAAAGGTGAAAATGCTCTACTTTCCTGATTAATGACTTCTAGCATTGCGCGAAGATCTTTTTTCTTGTATTTATTTATTTGCTGAACATCAGGCAAGGCTAAGAGCTCTGCCGACTAGATTTTAGACAGTCATGCATGTCCTTCTTTAATACACAACCGAAGTTTTTCTTGTATAATAATAGTTACTCCCACCTAACTACGATGCTTGAGTAATGCCAAGTTTATACATTTTGATATTTAATCAAAATAAAAGAACACATTCATCCATATCTAACTGGTCTGGAAGGTCTAGTAATAGCAATAAAATATGTAAAATATTTTGCTCGTTTTTCGATAAGAGCAAAACCTATGTCCGAAGACCAAAAATTACGGCCGGAAACTAACAATTTCTGACCGACAGTGTCAAAATGTCCTCAGCTACCAAGAACATGTATATGTGCATAGGTTGAAAGCTGACTCGTATTCAAGACTGTAGAAGACACTTCGGCCCGACTGTCCTTGGTGCCAGATGCCCATTATCCCATCTGACGTACCTTGCGGCTGAAATGCACACTGTTCTGTGTAAATTTTGGGAGCGAAAATACTTTTTGTAGATCCAGGATAATAGCACAGTTATCAGTGTACCTAGAAGAGTACCTACTATTCGCAGTCTTCCTGTATAACATTAAGGGCTGTGCCTGTTTTTCTATGAAGCAATTTCGACTCATTTTTAGATTTTTAATACACTAAGGTCTTTGTCCTAGCTTTGGAGAATCGTTCATGAAAACTTTTCTATAGGATTTGTATGTATTTCGTTTTTGATCAGCTGTAGAGATTCTCTTCCCTCGGGAAGTTGTTAATGTGGTGTTTTACCATCTGTCTATCATGAAGACTGTACTTGAATTTTTTAACACCTCGCCATTTATCCATGAAGATTGAATGCCCCTCCTATTTACGCCTAACAAGCGTGGTAATCTTTTGCGGACATATAGCAAATATTTCCATACTTTTCTTACGTTACCTACATTGTCCATCTGGAACAGCAAAATCCACGGTGTCGTCTGATTTCTGTTGAATCATCGTAACTACCATGGCGGCGACGATTTATGAAACTGATTGCAATAATCCCATGAGATAGCTGCCGTGCTCGTTGAATTTCAGCCCATTGTACAAACCGAAAAGCTTAACTTTCATATCAATAACATCTCTACAGCTGTATTTACATTTACAGATGATATGAAATAAAAAAAACTCAGAATAACTTAGAGAAGTATGTTTTTATTTGGTTGTCTATGAAATAGCAGAGGTAGTCAACCACAAGTGTATCAATTGTGCGGCCTAAAATTTCATACTAACCTCATTATGTGGAACAGGTTTTCCCGGTTTTTGCAGCTTTGGTTTTTGTGTAACATAGAGTCCTCCACTCAACCTAGCTTTATTCTGTATTATTTTTGTTGATATCGTTTTCTCGTTTATGTCATTAGAATCCATCGTGTATAAACAGACAATAAAAATAGCAAATTGACAGCATAAGGACTACCACCAGCACTGCTTCTATGAGTTTCCAAATTCTTAAGGGACCGAAGCATTCGAGTTGGTATTGATGGACATCTCTCGGAGGATTTTAAAATCAATGTCGAAGTTCTCCAAGGATGTATATTATCTCCCGCACTGTTCCTGCATTATCTCCCACACTGTTTCTGGTCTATATCAACGATCTCTTAGATAGTACAAACAATTCTATTTACAACATGCATTCTTATATCCTTAATCATGTCGCGGACTTCAATGACCGCTGCTCGTTCTCAACGCGAACGCGAAAATCAGATTGCCGCCATTAATGAGGATATGAACGGCATCGTGAAATGGGGTGAGGGAAATAATGTCCAGTTTAACGCAGTAAAGACTCAAGCAGCTAACTCAAAAAAAGCAGACACCGCAGGACCTCACTTATCAATAACAACACAAACACTGATTCTGGCCTCTTCTATAAGTTTGCTGGGCATCAGCGTAGAAAACAACTTGTCTTGTAAAAGCTAGGAGCACTCTATAGAGCAAAAAAGTTGTATACACCTCATCAGCTTTTACTGCTCTGTAAGGCCCAGATAAGACCTTATCTGGAATACTGTTCCCATGTGCGGAGCTCGGCACCCAAACACTTGCTCAAGATATTAGACTCCATACAGAGAGCAGTCCGTCTTGTGGATGACCCAGAGTTGACTGAAGACCTTGATAGCCTTGAACATCGAAGAAAAGTGGCGGACCTATCTCTCTACTATCGATACTACTACGGAAGGTGTTCGAACGAACTGGAACTTATGATTCCGCCCAGAGTTGTGCTAAACGAAAACACCCATCAGACACAAGCTGCTCATCAACATACGATTCAATTACGAACATCTAGGACGTCGCTGTTGCGGGACTCCTTTGTCTGGAGAATTATCTCGCTCTGGCATTGACTTCAGAGTAATGTATTTCCCGAAAACTACAACCTACAGCGCTTCAAGTCCAACGTACCTCTGCACACGCACGCTCATTAAGTGGTATATAGGATTTTCCTTTTGCGTGTGGCACTTAGATCACTTAGCTCAACGGCCTTTGTTGCTTATTTTATCCGATTGGATAGGTGTTATTGTACCCTAAGAACATGAGCGTAAAAGGTATTAAAAAAAAGCTTTGTCGTTTGGTGCAAGATTTTCTGTAGCCCACTCTAAAACTAGGAAATAGATGGCTACTTTTGGAAATTTGTATATCAATCATATCAACTAGCATCCTAACATTTAAATATGCTTAATATTTCCAATAAAAGTTTCAGAGTTAGTGTCCAAGACATTTTTCCACAAAGCCCGACAACGTGAAAACCCGTATTAAATTCACAGTCGAAATAATTCGGTTTTAAGAAAATTGAAAAACTCCCCCATTCCATCATAAATCTGTTGCCCCCATCGTCGTATCTTATCAGTGGAGTGAAGTATATAGAGCATCCTGGAGGGCCATTCGTTCCTATTTAACCTGAGCTGCGGGCGACGCCGATGGATTCAATTTAAACTTATCTTTTTCCACTGTACAGTGGGTTAAGGTACTACGGGACGTTGCAAAAAAAAAACTATTTCAATATTACAGCTTTTAGTAGTTAGTAGTCATTAAGCACTCTTAATTACCGACTACACTGTTTGCGAAAAGCTGCTTAACTCTAATCCCAAAGTTATTAAAAGCCACGCAATGGTGATTTTGTTGAAACGGTAGCTTTTTGCATTAAAAGTTTAAAGCCGGGGGTCAGACTGCCTGCCTGCCCTTTATAAGCTAAAATGTGGACAGCGAGACGGCGTTGAATATAATAACGAGCCGATCACACTAAAGTCACGCCTTCATATCACGTGGGCTTACGACACTGTACTTGGACATACGCAAATAATTCAACTGGGCTAAAAGAAAAGTTATTCTTACAGGAAAACCAACAAAATTTTTATTTTTGGCTTGAAATTTCATTATGCTCACGAATGCAACATCTGCAGGTTGCATAAAGAATCTCAATATAGCTAATACAGATTATAGGTACTGCAGTACGCATATGGTGGTAGTCTTAACTGGAGCCATAGTCTATGAATAAAAAGGATATGTAGTAATTTCTAGATTTGCTAGTAAACGTGAAAATTTGATTGGAAAATATATTAGGAATAAACCTATATTGAATATATCTTGCATTATAGAGAATAAAATTTATTCCAATTATTACATAAGATACAGAGCAGAAGCAGACGATTAAAACTCATTATCCTTTTAAGAGCAAAATAGTGACCATCAGTTTGTGTTAAGGCAGACAGTCTTTTTGGCTACATTGTATGTATTGCGTTTCCCATGCGCAGTTTTTCCTTACTCACACGGTATTTCACAGTGAGTTAATTGATGTTCTCATCATCGGCCTCTCAATGTCATGACGAGCATAATTTTGCTTAAGATTCATAAAAATCGACTTCTCTAGGCCACCATACCTATTGAAATGCATTTGGCGTTTTTATTCATTCGAAAGATAAGTTGAACCACTGTGCGGCGCATCGTTGAATATAAGGATGTCGGTATGGGAAATTCCCGTCGCGCTACATCCCTTTTATAATACATCCCCAAGGCTTACATCACGAGCTTGCTTATATTGTATTTAAGCTCATAAAAGAATTACTGCGAGTCGGATAACGGGACGAGATTTTTTTAGGGTGGAATCCGTGTAAATAAAAAACGAGGTGTAGCGCACGAGTATGAGACAACCGAGATACACAGAGTAACAAACGATATTTGGAGTAGGCAAAGGAATCGTTAAAATGAATTCACAAAGACAGTGGGGAAAATAATTCAGCCAATTGCCTCACTGCTGGTATGAATGACTCCTTGTTAATTATTAAAACTCATCAGAGAAAAGCTCTATATAAAGTAGTTAAGTAAAATTATCAACTAGAGCATATTGCTACGAGTGTCTGGCCAATACCCACTTTGGTCTGGCTCCAGAAGATGTGCGTCTAAATTTTATTCTTCCGCTCCCGGATGCGTTTTAACCTGAGACAAAAGTAGAAACTTTTGCTTTTGATAATGTTGGTCGGCTCCATTTTCTTCTCTCTATATGATATAATTATTCCAACAATGAAATAGAAAGAAGAAAATGGAACCGAGCAACATTGCCAAGAAAGAGGCTTTAGACCTGCCATACTCTACCTGCGGCCCGCCCGGTTAGAAACACTAACTTTTCCTTTTGATCAAGCTCATAAAACAAAAAGAATTGTAGATAAAAACAATATTTCAGACAACTGAATGAAACAGATACATTACTTTCTCGCTTTTGGGACAAGCCAGGCACACATTTCTCCTCAAAAGCTATATTTTAACAGAAAACAATATGTAACAATTCGAAATAGAACAAAGTAACAGGTTTATGAGAGATAAAAGTCCGTCCAAATGTTAGTCATTTATTTAATACGCTGACGCTGTTTTTCGGGCGAAGCAGGTGAAAGAAAAGTTCCTAAAAGGGTATCAATTAGTATTGGGAAAGTCACAATTTATTACCAAGAGAAAAAGTTTTAATACAGATATTAGCTTTTCGACCGGATGCTTCATATAAATGACTGCTTCTGTCATATTATGAGTGATTATTTAATGTTAGGTAAAATTGACACAGGCATGTTTAGAGTTAGATATTATGTAAACTGCGCTCAACTGAATTAATCAAATAGGAATAGTATTATTGGATGGAAGAATATAGTTTAGTTACGAGTTCCTTAAATTTTATTTAAACCACAAGATTTTTTATTTTTCGAATTTCTATACAGGGTGTTTCATAATTCAATGCCAATATTGAAGACAAAAAGTTCATATAAGTATAGGCTCGTTTTTGATTTATTTTTGATAGACGTGGTAAAGAGAGACCTATTTTTCTTAATAACTCTGAAACAACGTTAAATATTTTTATTAAGCTTTGTGAGTGAAAAAATAATTTCCATCTTTAAACAGTGGCGCCCCTATTAATATCATCTTTGAATATTCTGAACGAAAGAAATGATTACTGCTTTTTCCAAAAAATAAAATTTATCTTAATAATGTTGCTTCATTTTCCATAGAAAGATATCTTGATTTTTTCGTACCTTGAACGAAAAGATAAAGAACAACAATTACCTGTACTTCTTATACTTTTATTGGAATAATTATTTGACAACTAGATAATTAATATCCATCTCTACTAAATTTATTAATGATTTAAATTTACTGTTAATAACAATTTTATGAAACAAAAAAAAAACATAAGATGCTGAAAATGCCCTCCACCTACAAGGATACATCCTTCAGCTGTTCTGCACATATTAACCCGCACTCTTTGAAAAATGCCCTCAGTATTCCTTATTATATCACAGAAAGGAAGTTCTTATGCTTCCGCTTCAGTTCTTCTACGATGCTAACCAGAGTGGTAAACCAGGGATTTAAGATGCCCCCATGCTAACCCAAACTATTTAAAGCTGAGGACCTGGGAGGTCATGGTTGGAATCCACCACAACCAATTCATCGGTTATGAAATGTACCATTTAAATATTCTGTTGTTTCTAGACTCAAATGAGGCGGTGCACTACCATGCATGAATCACATTCTATTTATAATTAAAATTCGCATTTATTCGAACAATATGGGCATATCCTCCTCTAACAAACGGCGATAGTTATTTCCATTTACCTTTTCTCGCAAAAAAAAGGACCAATTAAGTAATTTTCAATAATACCAGCCCAAGCATTTATACAAAATTGCTCTTGATGGTTGATTCCATAATTGCATGCGGGTTTCTTCAGTCCAAAGATGATTATTTTGAAAAATTCTAATTATGTTTTTTGAGAATTTACTTTCATCTGTGAACACTGAAGCAAGGAATTTTGCACCATATCCTCCAAAAGCCATTGACCAAAAATCATTCGCAAAATAAAATCTCCGAAAAGTAGAGATATTAAAGTTATGTTGAATTTTTCTAGTATTAAGTTCGGGATTTTCATCAATTGATTTTAATTAAAACTGCTTCCTCAATTTCTGGCATTCTTTCAGTAAAATTGGCAACTTTTACTCGACTGTTTAAACCAAGAATAATAAACAAGAGACGGATGGTTCTTCTCATAAGAGCGAGCCTATGTTCACTTACTACCGTCCGATCCCCGTGCCCCGCAGTTCCCGCGCCAACATCGTCGTCGCTGTGATGTTGCTGCGCGACGAACGGCTTTCGTTTCGCCATTGCTGTCATTGCATCTTCTATGTTTTCTCTGTGTTCTTAGCTTTTTTAGTGATATTTTCGGATGTTTTAAAACCATTGCCTTATATTTTCAACTCAACAAATCTTTACATTTATCTTTGTTTTAAGCAATAAGAAGTTTTTGGTTGTTAAAGCACTCAATATAATTTAACATTTTTCTGGTGATTCATTAGAATTCTCAAAAATGGTTGAATGAAATATTTTGTTTTGACTTGATAGGATGGAAGTCAATTTTCTCAGTGGATATAAAGTTACAATAAAAGCCACTACAATTAATTATTAACGTAGTAATCGCCCAACATCGGATACATAAATAAATCAGCGAAATACCTCGCTGTAATTATAGACGAGTGGATCAATAAAAATTCATTCCAGAAACGACAAACAGACCCGTCTACGTATATGCTTTGAAAATATTAATAACAACAATTATATGGCCCTTATATGAGTCTTCGAACTACTATAGATCGAAACGTTCCATTATTTCCCTGCAACTATTCTGTCAGTCAAAGTTGAAAAAGAAAAGACAATCACTAGCATTTATGATTATGGCTTGAAAGCCATCTGAAACACGAAGAAAAAGAAGTTGCGTAACATTTCTATCGGAAAACGAAGTTCAATAACCTAACCTGTTGGTATTAAAATACAGGACACAACCAGCGAGTGCCTAAAAAGATCGTATTCATAATAAACTGGTTTTATTATGAAATGCAGTTGGGTTTCTTGCATTTCAGGATTTGAGACGTCGTCGTTTATCTGCCGCTGCCGATTTACGCCATAAAAGGGAAGAAGAAATAAAAGATTATTTACGATAACGAATTTATATCCCTATCATTGACACTTTAAGAGCATTAGCTTTAGCTTTTCTTTAAACTTTGGAATTATTTATCAGGCTTCACAAAATCAGTTTAGTTTTAGAGTATTCCTCATAAGCTAATTGCTGTTATTAAGCAACATTAGCTTAGGTGCTGGGGAATTTCTATCTAAATATAATACTTTATTAAAATCCAAACGTCTTTAACTTCTCACGAGTTAAATAGCTATGAATATGTCATACAAATTGGGGATTGAAAAGACTCCTGAGAAGTCTATTTTATCGATTAGGGAGCAAAAGGCCTTTTATCCTAGTGCTAGAATCTAGGGTGGGGCTTCGCTGAAGGATGGCTTGCCTCCAATTCAGCCGTATTCTATCAAATTAAGGTCTTATGACAAAATCGTGGTTGTGGTGTCTGATTGTTCTGATTCCATAACTGTTTGCGTAAGGATTTTTTCTTACGATTATTTTTATAATTAGCTTTGAGGGTGACCCATCGAAGTTTTCTGTGCTATGATGTAGAAAACAGGAAAGCGCTCCGATCCATCAACTTAAATTTAAAGGAAAAAGGAAGTCATATTTTTTGGTATAAACAACCTCTAAGCGGGATGACTTTCACTTTAAAAATATTAAATGATGGAAAGGGATATCATGGTATACATTATTTTAAAGGGCATTCAATTACCTCTTCAATGCCTCCACCCTTTTTAATTTCGGACAAGCAGTTCTCGAAAAACTAAGGCCTAAACTGATGTTATCGAATTCACCTACTAATTATTTCCATTTATCAGATGTGGAAAATCCCCACCACCGACCTCCATACAGTAGTAGTGACATTGTTCCAAGTGCTCTCTTGATGAGCATTCAGGAAGTGTTGCATACATTTTCGTCTTTAAATGGCCCCATAAAAAAGTCCAGCAGAGACAAATCTGCGGAACGTGCAGGTCATTCAGTAAGTCCTCTCCTCCCAATACATCGTTCTAGAAATGTTTCATCCGAGGTTTCATCTAAAAACTGTCTTGCAGGTGCCGCGTAGCGTGGAGGAGCCCCATATTGTCGAAAAATGATGTCTTCGGCACGGTGGCGGTTATCTTGCTGACTTATTTGTATTAAATCTAGATCAATGCAATTTTCTAATAAATCTAAATAAGTATCTCCATTTAAATTTCCAGGTAAAAAGAATGGGCCAACGATACGATCCTCCAAAAATTTAATTTTCTGTAATTTTACTTAATGATGTTTGTTATCAAATTAAAATTTGACTTTTAATATTAATGATCCTCTACCGATGATTTATTTACAGTCTTGCTTAAAATATGCAGAATATAATATTGATACCAGATGGCTAGGCAATTAATTTTAGCTTGCATCTTTACTAAGAATGTTTTCCTAGACTAAGGCCACATCGTAGGTGTTAGCCTCGGTGGTAGCTTAGTGGCAAAATAATCGGTTACGAGGTTAGATTAAATACTAGGATAATATAGTGGCCTAGACGTTTAGATTAGATGCTAAGGTACAAGTTAGATTTTGATACTGAATGATTCCCTCAAAGCTGACGAAAAAATTGCTTCTTTTATACTGATAGATTAAGCTGTGTACATGATACCAACCTTTTGATATCTGGTCGAGGAGATTTTTAACTTTTAGGACGGTTTGGCAGTTCACTAGGGTATGTAATCTTAAGGCCTAGCTTACCCTCAGACACTAAGCTGTGGATTTAGCCTTGCTATTTAAGATTCAGGAAATAATTTTTGGCCAACATATTTGCAGATCCGGACGAGACTAGAAGTGAAAAACATAATAAAAGGAGAAAGCGATTTTTTAATTTTTATACGATATGATAAACTGAGAGAAGAAAATAAGTAGTTTTTAACAGAGTATTTTTCAAAACGTTTGCCACTCTCCATATAATTCATACTAAAATACGCCAATCTCTCTAAATTTGTAAACGATTTAACTTTGTTGCAAAAAGTGAAAGATTAGCTTCATAGAAAAATACTAATGATTACTATAACATACGAGACTTCCTCGAAAAATACTTCAAGTAAAAATAAGTTGTTAACAAAGAACCTTTTACTATAACCATTCCACATTTTAATTGCGATTTTACCTTTTAATTAGCCATGAGATATACCGAGCCTCAAAACAATCTTCCAAGAACTGCATATGGAACTACCTCGACATATATTTTATACGATAACAATAATTAGTAAACAAAGGCCCTGTTGATATAACCATTAAACATATTATAATTAAAACATTACCTTTCAACTAACCAGAATGCGTCATCAACCCCGATGTTTAATTGAGCCCTATCAAAGGCAGTAATATGACAGGGGTGAGGAGGAAGGGGGGGAATAATTTATAGCTCCTCGCCGTGCTGTCATCGACGAGAATGCGTGGCAGATAGATAATTGGGGAAATTCGAGAAGGTTTTCAGAGTGGGAGGAGGGGGTGTTTCATCTGCCTTTCGATTCTAGATGCGTCCTTTAACGAACGTTTTGGGGGAACGTGTCAAAGTTTAATATTATTTCGGGGGAAAAGTTTTAGAATCCGGAACGCCGTCATGAATAAGTTTGTCGCTCGTATTGATAGATTTCGAATAGGGAATCGAATGCTCATAAATTCAAGATTGTATCGCTACATTTGACATAATTGGATTTATGTTTTGTATAGTTGATACTTTTGGCTAATCAGCCAACTTGGCGTCAGCCTTTCCTTACTTAGGAAATTATTGACAATGAGGGTCAAATATTACTGTTTAACATATAAAGAGTATTAAGTATACAGATAGGCTCATGGTTCAATTAAATATATTAAAGAATTTATTGCAGAATTTTTCATTATATAAGTAACTTAACAAAATGTTCTGTTGAAACGAGGGGCAAACCGCCTTGGATTTATTGTGTATAGAAACATATGGAATCCCATGTGAATTTTTGTCAATATTTTATTCATTTAATTAATAAATATAAATATAAATACTTCATATTACGATGCTTGAAACGTTCTCACGGTAACATTCGAACCACCTGATAACAAGTATCATAACTTTTTCCTAAAAGTAGTAATAATAGAAATATATGCGCTATAGTGAACTCGTACGAATCTATGTGGAAAAGTCTAACTGGTACCAGCTTCTCGATATGAAAATCGAATTCGCCATCACACCTCAAAACTACTTTATTAAGTCGAACCTTTCCCGTAATTAAAAATGTTCTTATTTCGAAGCGATTTGGGAGGTGTCAGGTCGTCAGATGCTTATTCCTAATTAAAATTAAATCACATCGATCACGACGGTTACGATTGAATTGGCGCGTGCCTATCAGTAGGTGGTTGGTTTGCTTTGTTTGTGATTTTAAATTTTCGAGGCGGAAGTTTAGCGAAAAAAGGGTGAGTCGTCGGGATACTTCGCGAACGTATCAAACTTACTGGTACTATAATTATAAATGGCTTTGCGGAAGTTTATATAAACATAGTTTGTATTGCTGGCCGTGCAAATTTTATTGGGTAAAGCAAAAAATTCATGGTGCTCAAATGTCTTCAAGGACTTCAAAAATGTCTTTTAAACAGAATGCGGGGCTTCTTAAATTATTTTAATGACCTTGAATTTGCACTTTATTTTAGTATTTAACGATGTTTTTTCTTTCACGGATATACTGTTTGATGTGTTACAAAAGAAGAAGTCAATGTAAGTATATTAATTATTGCATCTCTCAAATAAAAATTACGCAAACCCTCTTAAATA
This sequence comes from Pissodes strobi, assembly GCA_016904865.1. Taxonomy (NCBI): domain Eukaryota; kingdom Metazoa; phylum Arthropoda; class Insecta; order Coleoptera; family Curculionidae; genus Pissodes; species Pissodes strobi. Next base: position 15,265 of record MU183301.1, on the reverse strand, counting down.
TGAAACGAAACGACGAATCATTTAAACAGATTTTTGATGGAGCTGCTTTAAGGACGCCAATTCCAACTGAACAACGAGATGGACGGGCAAGATCCACATTAATTCCAGATCAAGTTTTTGAAAAATATAAAGTTTTGTATTACGAAGTTTTAGACACTATCTCATTACAAATTTCCACTCGTTTTCGAGATTTAGAAAAAAAAAACAGTTTTACCTTTAATGGACACTTCAAAATTTAAATCCTACTCCAAAAACTTTCCTACTGATGCATTAACAGTCTTTTACTGTTACCCTAATATATATGCCGATTTTAAAAAACTGTATCCTGAGCTACAATTTATTTGGGCTAATGAAGAATTTAAAGACTTTGAACCACAAACTTTAATGAAAAATATTACTGAAAATAAAAATATCTTCAGAGAAGAAAATATAAACTATTTAGTGAATAAAAATATATAATACAAAAAAACCGTCAAAAACAAATAAATTCGGTTTCAACAAACGAAATTGCATCCGTCTATTCTAAAAACTGGGCAGTTATGATAGTAATTAGTAAATTTTAAACACGTTCGGTTAAACAGGAGTTCTTTGAGGTGTATCTATCCGTTTATAAAATGTATGATAATTTAAACTCCACTCAGCAGAGTAGCTATTTTCCTATTCACGTTTCACCTCACTGCTTATCAACCATGTATTCTCTGGCGTCAGATAGTCCCCCATTTATCGAGCTCGTGTCTATTAGATTGACGAAGGTCTATAGAAAGGAACTGAAGCGTCGCACGCTCTAATTCTGTGCAAATACAGCCACTCTAGGTGTCCCATTAGGACTGTATAAATCAACCCGGGGGGTCGGCTTAATATCGACCTTGAGCCATTTGACTTGAAATTTGTCATTAAATTCGAAGAGATAATAGTGAAGATAATAGTAACTCCATATAAAGTATAAATCCAAAAGTAATCAATTTCGTTTATTTTCCATTCAGATCAATGGAGCATCATCTTTTAAATTTGCATTTTATATCGTAGCTCATCAGATATGGAGTTTTCCAGGATAAAGCTCATCCTGAGCAGCTAAGCTTTTTAAAGCATAAGCAATAATAAATTTTCTTCGACTGAAAAAACTGACAAGCTCATCAGACTCAAATAATATACAACAATTGTATCCAGACCTCCGTTCTATAGCAATTTTTCAACTCGGCTTCATAGGGTGACAGATAACAAAATACAATAAGCTTTAGAGCGCACAAAGTGTCTTTCGCACATGGCTTCCCGCAATATCGTGACAGTTTATCAATTCGGAAGGACAATCGCACAATGTCGGTTGGCGTTGCGTCGGACATACAAAACCGAAACGACACTGCAAGCAACGACGCTTGCTACTGATAAGGCCATCCGAGTACCGAACGTTTGTTTATATTTGGTATATCACAAATAAATTAATAGGAAAGAATTTCCTCGAATTATTCTCTATTTCGAAATGGTGCGGAGTAATAAAACCTACTTATAAATGCAAAATCGCTAACAGAGTGGTCAAATAAATTTTTGTGATTTCTAAATATTAAGCCACAGCTGTTATAGCCTGCTGTATTATATTTTAACCATTCCACCCTGTTTTGCATGGCAATCCCGCTGCAAACAATAGGCTTTATTAGCAAAGGGGCCATTTTCTACCTGCAGTAGCGTACGTTTGGGTATTTAATTTAAAATACCTGTTTTACCTAAGTACTTTTATTTATTCACTTATTTATGTATATTCAAAAACAGTTAGTATTACTGTAACATTTTATCACATATAATATTTATATAATAAGGTATAAGAATTGCGATTTTGTGTGAACAGTTATGTAGAGAACTATGGTATATCATATTCGTCGTCAGAAAAATCCGTCGAATCTTCGTCATGTTCCAAGGATATAATTAAAGGCTCTACAATTAGGTCAATTAAATGGTCTAGTTTCCACATTTTTTCTTCTTCTTTTATAACATGCTCAATACACTTACGCCATTTTTCAGAATCGACATTTTTTAAAGATTCCTCAAAGATAATTTTAACATCTTTCATTTTAAACGTCGTGTTTCTCCTTGCTACATAACTTTTTACTTGGGCCCAAACAAGTTCAAAGGGATTTAATTCGCAATGATACGGAGGCAGACGAAGAATAGTAATATTTCGTTTCTGTGCAATTTTGTCAACTACATATTCGGTGAAACGAGCTTTATTTGAGGACACTATGGACAACAGTTCCTTTTTCACCATACTTTCATCAAATGGTATGTTATTCTGTCTAAACCACTGAATAATATCCGCTTTTCTCCAT
>MU183300.1:236490-249248 GCA_016904865.1 Pissodes strobi | reverse complement strand
AGTCTTTAGATTTATTATCAATACCAGACGATGCTGAGTACGGTTACGTATTCGAGGTAGATATGAAATATCCTTCAAATTTATATGAAAAACATAATGAAATACCTTTTTTGGCAGAAAATATTTGTCCACCTAATTCCAAACATAAAAAATTGATTTGTAATTTAAATAATAAGGAAAAATACATTATTCATTATCGAAACCTTAAACAAGCCTTGCAAAATGGATTAAAATTAACGAAAATTCATAGAGCTATTAAATTTAAACAGGCCGCATTTTTAAAACAATATATCGATTTGAATACTGAAATGCGAAACAGGTCTAAAAATAAAATGGAAAAGGATTTTTATAAACTACTTAATAATGCTATATATGGTAAATCGCTGGAAAATATTGATAAACGAGTGGATATAAGATTAATAACGCATTGGGACAATATTGCTAATAAGCAAGGAGCTGAAACACTAATTGCTAAACCAAAATTCAAAAATTCATTGGTTTTTACTGAAAATCTGGTTGCAATTCAAATGGAGAGAGTAAAAGTAACCTATAACAAACCCGTTTATGTTGGTTTTACAGTCTTGGAATTATCAAAAACTGTAATATATGATTTTCATTATGATTACATTAAAAATAACAATGCAACTTTATTGTACACTGATACAGACAGTTTGGTGTTGCATGTAAAAACAGACAATTTCTATAAAGACATGCAGGAAAATTCAGAGAGATTTGACACTTCTAATTATAATGAGGATAATATATATAACATCACTAAAAATAAATCTGTATTAGGACGTATGAAAGATGAGTTTGCGGGAAAGCCAATTGAAAGCTTCTATGGAACAGGTGCAAAAGCTTACTGTGTCAATTTAGAAGATAAATCGGAAAAGAAGGCAAAAGGTGTTAAAAAATATGTTATTCAAAATTCAATTACGAAACAAGATTATAAACATGTTGTTGAAAATTTCGAAATTAAATTTCGAAAAATGATTATATTTCGTTCAATCCTGCATGATATGCACACACAATTAAAAAATAAAGTCGCTGTGTCAGCTAAAGATGATAAACGTTATATTATTCCAGGATCTTTCAGAACCTTGGCTTGGGGGCATAAACATATAAATATTTTAAAAGATAATTCCAAGACTAATGATGAAGAAGTAAATGATGTAAATAAAATTCTGAAAAGTTTAGTTGCAGATGAGTATAAATTGAATGAATTATGAAAATATATAATTATATTAAAAATGACTTTGCCACCAGCAGCTGTACTATTTCTCTCTGCATTTTTAAATAATACTTTGTTCATACAAGTTGATCCTAACATTCGTGAAACCTTCATCTGTCTATCGGTTAACAACGTAATCAATGCCACTTGGCCCTCAGCTTGGAGTAGAGTGACGTTAAGCAATGGATTATACGTATACAAAATTGATGATAGTTTAATGCAAAATTCTACTTTTATTCAATATAAGCTGAGAATGTATTTTATTGATGGAGAATATGTAGAACCCAAAGAGTGAAATTACTTGTTTGCAAAACCATATGAATGTAAACCTAATGTAGGACTTATAATATTAATAGCTATGTCATTATTACTGACTATATGCATGTTAATTTATATATTGTATAACGCATATTTGTATTATAGAGTGTGAAATGTAAAATAAAAAAAAAGTTTCTTATTAATAAAAGTGTTTTATTTAAAAAATATATTTCACAATATTTCAGATTTTAATATCCAAGAATTATGAGACTTATCCATTCCAAGCCATTTGACGTACACCTTGTTTCCTTTTCGTCTTAGAATCTTTTCAACTAAATACAGGTCTGGATGTTTAACTTTTTGTAATTCTTCTTGGTAGAATGCACCTTGAATTTCATCATTTCTATGATCTTTCAAAATGTATGTCTTTGGATTAGTCATATTTACTCTTTTAATAATAAATATTTCATTCGACCAGTTGGGTGTATATCCCTTAGAAAATACTTCACGATATTTGCTTATCCTTACAGAATCACCAACTTTGAATTTTGATGGTTGCGGATCCACAACTTTTATGTGTCGGAAGACCTTTGAGAGCAGTTCTTTCTCATTTTTCTTGATTACTTTCACAGGTTTAAACCCAGTTACAGAGTGTGTTGTGTTGTTGTAATCTGCAACTATTTCTTGCAACCTATCTAACCATTTATAATTTCCTTGCATACTAAACATTTTGCACATTCTATTTTTTAATGTCCTATTTACTCTTTCTACTATACTAGCTTTCAAATTGGAAAATGTGCTGTAATGGTTAATTTCAAATTGTTTCATTAGATTCTGGAAACTTTCGTTGAAGAACTCAGACCCTCTATCTGTTTGTAAATTTTTTGGGGGAATTTTCACACTGATTAAAATTTTTTTCATAGCTGTTGTAACATCTTTACCAGTTTTTGATTTTACTGGTTCGGCCCACACATATTTTGAAAATACATTTATTACAACCAAAATATATCTGTAACTCTTATTAAATTTCGCATATAGTTGCATTTCAACTAAATCTACTTGAAAAAGATCATAAAGCCCTTTTACAATTACTGGTCTTCTTTTAAATGTTCTCCTTGCTGGCTTATGTAGCTCATTTACAACTTCTTGCTTACTCATTTTCAATGTTACACTTTAAAATCAATCCTACATATAGCGTTAATGGTACCTTAAAGGGTTCAATATTGGTTCTTAAAAGTGATATTTTGTCACCGTTTATGAGTTTCTGGCCGACTATTTGTTGAGTACTAAGCGTCTTGTTATTTATCAGGAATTCAATGCTAGAATGGCAATGTACACTGTTTACTTCCGCCTCTACCAATGGAAATAATAAAGCAGTGCTTTCACCATTAATAGTATAACAACGTCTTATAGTACCATCCGGTAATTTAATTGTTTCTTGTTCATTCTGGGCAATAATTGGTAATATACAAAAATAATTCAGCTCATTTTTGGATTCATTTAAGATATGTGTTCCAAATTTGTTAACAGCCATGATTAATTTACTTATACTGATGTTAATTCTACATCACTTGTGTTATTTATACTATAGCTTTTGCTTCTTTCAACTCTTCTATAATTGAAATTATTTCATTATTGTGACCGGTATGTCCTGCAGCTACAGGCGCCATCAACAAACGAAGTCTGTCGACAAGTTCATTGATATTATCCCAATATACGTAATCAGTATTCACATTGTTCTGCTTCAAAGTAATACCTTTTCCTTGTCTGACTTGTCTATAAGGAGCTTTAACTCTATTAAAAGCTTGTACTAATTTTCGCGCTGGAGTCTTTATTGTAGACTTCGTTATTCCTTTCAATGCTAAGTAAGGACCTATTATTGTTACATATTTGTTTGTTCCGTTTCCTTGCACTTGCTCATTAGGATCATGATTTCTACGATACGCATTAGTTCTTTTTAGGATATCCATAGAATTATCTAAATCTTCCTTTTTATAACCAACAGGTTCTTTTTTGAAAAGCAGTTCATATAAACCAGGTGTACCAGTATAGCGTATATTTTCCACTTTTATGTCTTTATCAATAATCTCAATAGGTTTCCCTGTTAGTCCTAAGAGAAATTTATTTGTCTCATAGTCATGCACTATTCCATAATTATGATCAAACTTATGTTCCGTATCTCTAACACCTTCATCAATATAAGATCTAGGTAATTGATGGAAATCCGCTAACCAATCCTGATATGCTGGAGTGTCTACGTATGTTTGAATCGTTTGTCTAGTCTGTTCTAGAATATCAGATAATTTTGACTCCTCAAGAGTAGATGAGGTACTTTCCCTAATTGATGGAGGTGTAGTTTCTACACTAGGGAGGATATATAAACAAGACAATATAAAAAAAAGTCCAAATAAAATTTCCTCATAAGGCTTTAACGAATATTGATTTATTGAGATATGTAAAAATATTGGAAATTCCAAATTTTAGAGGTATTTATATGCGTGATAATCTTCCAAAGAAAATTAAAAAGATAGAATGTGGTATTGTCAATTTAGATTCTAAAAAAAGCGATGGTTCCCATTGGACAGCTTACATAAAGAATGAAGGCAAAGTAATATATTTTGATAGCTATGGCAACCTAAGACCACCTGTTGAATTCGTTAAGTATTTTAATTTAAACGGAATCACAAATATATACTACACTTATGATACTAAACAAAAATTCAATTCATACAATTGTGGACAATTGTCTCTCAAATTTCTATATAATAATATATAAGAAGTATTTGGCAAGAAACAATCAGTAGCAAACAGTTATTACAATGTCTACAACTATTGCAATTACGGGGAATACATCTGTATTGTCAGCAGATTTTAACCCTCCAATATACTTAGATGATGGAAAACAATATTATTTGGGCTTAGCAGATTTTGAAACATTTATGAGCATACCTAATGTAGAAGAGGGTAATAATAAAATATATATAAAAAATGAAGTAATAACCATACCGGAAGGAACTTATGATATAAAAGACATAGAAAAATACATAAAAAATGCAATTAAAGATAAGTTTGAGAATGAAATGGTAGGGTTTTCCCTAAAGCCTAACACTAATACCTTAAAATGTCACATATTCTGCACTAAAAAAATTGACTTTACCAAAGATAATTCAGTAGGTAAACTATTAGGATTTAAAAAAAGATGTATTGATCCGCAGGTATTTAGTGAGTCGGATGAGGTTGTAAATATTAGCAAAGTAAATGCTATTTGCATCGATTGTAATATTTGTGTTGGATCATACAGTAATGGTAAGCCAGTTCACATAATTCATCAATTTTATCCAGCTGTAGCTCCTGGGTATAAAATAGTGGAATCTCCTCTACCTGTATTATATTTCCCTGTCAGCGTTAGAACAATAAACAACATTACTGTAAAAATTATTGATCAAGACGGAGATCTTATCAATTTTCGAAACGAAGCCATAACAGTAAGATTGCATTTGAAAACCAATCAATATGGTTATTAGATATAACAGAACTACTAGACCTATTGAAATGAATGAACTGAAAAGTTATAAAAAGAAGAACTTGAAAAACAAAAACAGTTTAAAAAAAACGTTGACAAGTTAACACGAGAAAATCGTGGATTCCTTCAATCTCTAGGTTTTAGAGTTTTAAAATAATGGATATTTTAAATATATTTTGAATTACATATATACCAACCTTTCGTTTCTTCGAATTTCGATTATAATGATGAAATAAGAATTCCTATTCAAGAACTTGACGCATACACTTTTCCTTCAGAGAGTCTTCTTTATATCGAAGGAACTCTATTAAATAATGAGGGAAACTACACAAAGAGATTGCGATTTATCAATAATGGTATTGCTTTTCTATTTAGAGAAATTCGATATGAACTAAATGGAGTTACTATAGATTCTGTAAGGAACGTTGGATTAGCTTCAACTCTGAAGGGTTACCCTTCATTCAATATCAACGAGAGTTTAAAGTTACAAAATGCTGGATGGTTCCCTAAACGATCAGAGAGTGATAGAATTTTAGTTGATGACAATGGAAAATTCAATGTTTCTATACCCTTAAAATTGCTTCTGGGATTTTTCGAAGACTTTAAGAAAATAATTATGAATATGAAACAAGAACTGGTCTTAATAAGAGCTAGCAATGATTTAGATGGGGTATTTTTCAAAGATGGTATAGAACCAAAAACAACTAAAGAGGAAATTCCAAAAGTAACATTTAATAAAATATATTGGAAAATCCCCCACATTACAGTTGATATTCCTCAACAACTTGTCTTAACAAAAATTCTCGAAACAAATAAAGAGTTGTTAATTGGATTTCGAAGCTGGGAAATTGTTGAATACTCCTCTTTACCTGAAACATCACGTCATACATGGCCCGTAAAAACAACCAGTAAGTTGGAAAACCCTCGGCATGTCATTATCGCTTTTCAGGAAGATAAAAAAGGTCATGTTCAGAAAGACATGAGCAAATTTGATAATGTTGATTTAAATAATATAAGAGTATTTTTAAATTCAGAAAGATATCCATATCATGATCTATATCTAAACTTTAAAGAAAACAAGTTCTCTGCACTCTATGAAATGTTTGCAAACTTTAGAAATTCCTATTATTGAATGTCCAGCGAACCACTTTTTACACCTCAAGATTTTAAAAATATATCTCCAATCACGCACATTGATTGTTCTCATCAAAAAGAATCGCTCCAAACTGGTTCAATTGGTATTCGAGTTGAATTTGAAACTAATGAAAGTATTAAAAAAGATACTTCTGCTTATTGTCTTATTTTGCATGATAAGATATTTAGCTATAATCCTCTAACAAAAATTGTAAGGCAATTATAATGCGCATGCTTCTCCGTTTCTATAAAATCAGAAGTTTGGTTTACATACCCATCATAATGATTGCGACACGACTATATTATTATTTGGAAAACTTGGAAAAATTGAGACAACAAATCCAAGAATACGAAAACAAAAAAATCATTATTAGAAAATTATCTCTTATGAGGATATGAAGTTATTGATACTTGATGTTCAAGGATTCAAAATAGAAAATAACAGATTTATCCCAAAGGAACTAGCTGCATTTGATGGAAAAAAAATATGTCATTATGTATTTAAATCACCTTTTGATATAAGACAGTTACCACCACACCTAGTTAAGGAAGCAAATTGGTTAATGAAATATCACCATTGTATATCATGGGATGAAGGTTTTACCCCAACGCATAAGTTTGCCGCTATAGCCAGAAGCCTGACCGAGAAAGTTGATAACGTGTACGTGAAAGGAAGAGAGAAATGTCAATATATAAGGAAATACACAATAAAACCAGTGATAGAACTTGAAGAAAACCCTAATTACAAAAAGGAGATCCACAATGCTTTTACCATTCTAAATCACCATGTATATGTGCACTAAATAATGTATATTATTTGTATAACAATTTTTTAATGATTGAATAAAACGCAGTTTCAACAAAAAATTTTTTTATTTAAACAAACAAATTATGTTTCATCAAATATTTTTTTTATAATATCTTCTGGAACAAACTTTTTCACTTCATCCAAAAATGCAGCATATCCCATCTCCTTAATGGCGTACAGAAATGAATTTAAGTCGGATGTGTGTAAGTAAATATTGCAGGCTTCTACTGCTTTTCCATATTTCCTTGCGATTTCCATACATTCGTCGAGGGTATATAACCTATCAAAACCATAATTTGCTGCATGTTCAGCATCAAACTCTAAATTTCTAAAATGTTGTGCCAAATTTTCTACTGCTGATACCAAATTGTACGCTGGTGTCTCTTGTACGTAAGCTAACCACATCTTAACTGAGAGCAGTTGAATAAACTAGCAGAAATAAGTACTAAATTCTGATAGTGGTGGGGGAAGAAAATATTGAAAGTTTATTAAAATAGTTTTATTTTTCAAGAATACTGTTTAAAAATTGATTACATGAAAACGTTTCAACATCCTCTATAACACAATCAGGATAAAAATTTAATAACTCCAACACACAGTAAATATTTGCACTATTAATATTCTTCGAAGGTGAAATAATGTCATATACATTTTTAATCAGATCACCATTTTTCAAAGAAATTCCACTTAAGAGAATATTATAATATTTCGAAAATTCTTGAGATTTTAACATATCAAACCGGTATTTCACTAAATTCGTCAAATTTACTAGTTCATTAATAGTATCACCAGCTAAAAAGATCTCGTTGCCGCCATCTTGTATAACTTTGATTATTCTTGAGTCACCGATAAACACAAAATGAAGTTCATAACCATTCCCTTGCATTGGTAGCCATCCGCTGTTATTAGAGTGAATGAAACTCATTATAATTTCTTGATTGTTAAGGAATGAAATCCATTGATCTTCATTAAAGATAACATTTTGATTGTTTTTGTATCCGCTCAGCTTGATCACAGGTTCATAATTTCGCTCCAAGGAAAACCCAACACTAACCCATTTCAACTTTGATTTATTTATGTAGTATACGGATTCGTTGACTACAGCTCCGTTACGTTTCTTGCTAAACTCTTCCTGGGGTTGTTGATCCACTGTTGTTGATATATTCGATGCACTAGCATAGCTAGTTGATAATTGATTGTAATAGTTTTCTTGGAACATTTTAAGGTTATGCTTAAACGAGTGTTGCAAACTGAATGTCTGTTAGTCTTTTCATGTCTGCTTAAATAACAGAAACAGGAGAGAGTGGTGGGAGGATATTCTTATCATAGGGGAACATTGGTATTGGTGTATTGAGTAAAAGTCGAAAAAAATACATTTTAATCATCAGTTACTAAGCAGCTATGAATGATAGCGGGTCACATATTTTATTGATATTCAAGGATTTATATGCTCCCTTGGATATATCCCCAAAGAAATGTCAGTTTTTGATGGCGTTCGATATTCTACTTTCCTATTTAAATCACCTTTTAAAAGAAATATGTTATCTGCTGGAGATACTAAGGTTGTAACTTGGTCTGAAGATTATCATGGAATTGAGTGGGATAGTGGAAATATAGACTTGATTGAAATTGAAGATATTTTACACAAAGTGATCCAACCCTATGAAAATCCTAAAATATACGTAAAGGGTAATGAAAAAGCCAATTTCTTGTAGATGTTTTTAGACGAAAAGCTTATTAATAATATTCCTGTTGGATCTGAACCCAAATTAAGCAAATTTAAAAGTCTACCAGAATGCTACTTTCATAAAAATATTAAACCATGGCATTGTGCATTAGCTAATGTAAAATTACTGCATAAATATAAAAATTCATATTAATTTAGTTGTTTTATTTCCCCACTTCTATTTGATTGAATAAAAGCATGGTAACTTCAAATTTATCAGTATTACGCTTGCAATATTCAATAACAAAAAATGAAACAAGAAAATTTTCCTACTAAAATTCTGCAAAAGCGAAAGTTAAATAAGCCAAGAAAGAAAACATCTGAAAAGATTAAGCTGGAAGAAACCTGCTCCATTTGTTTAGAAAATATGAAGAAAGAAGATATTTTTACACCAAGTTTTTGTTGCCATGAATTTTGCTTTATATGTTTAATGCGTTGGACACTAAATAATGCATATTGTCCACTTTGCAGACAATTTTATTCTTCTGTAAAAATAAAACATCTCGATATTCGTATTCCTGTAATAAAAGAAAATGAAGAAGAACAAAATATATTTTTAAGTTTGTTTAACATAGAAAACTGGTATTTTAATGAATAAAGCACATCGAAAATAGTTTTTACTGTTTTGTTGTTTTACTATCTGTTTTGTTGTTTTTGTGCTGTTTTCGCCGTTTTTGCTGTATTTGTTGTCTGTTTTGCTGTCTGTCTGTTGTTTTGCTGTCTGTCTCTCTGTTTTGATGTCTGTCTTTCTGTTTTGCTGTATTTGCTGTCTGTCTGTTTTGCTGTATTTGTTGTCTGTTTTGCTGTCTGTCTCTTTGTTTTGCTGTCTGTCTCTCTGTTTTGCTGTCTGTCTCTCTGTTTTGCTGTCTGTCTCTCTGTTTTGCTGTCTGTTTTGCTGTATTTGCTGTCTGTCTATCTGTTGTGCTACCTAACGAAACAGTGGAAATGATGTACATATGTATTAAAGTTGGATGGTAATGTGATAGATAGTAGGGTCCTGAAACAAACATGCTCTACTACTAGCGTGTGTAGGGTACTGAACCAATCATGCTTTACTACTATCGTCTTGCAGAAAAATTAAATTTTTGTAAAACGGTTTTTGTAAAGATTATTTCTATGACTCTGCTTTAGTATATCATTTAAAAGGAAAGTTTTGCTATTTTGTACCGGTTTTGTTTTATTTTTGTTATATTTTACAGTATTTTGTCATATGTTTGGCTCGCCGGGAGTAAAATTTGAAGGTTGTGACACGACGATTACTGATAAAAACCGCTCAAGGCGATCGCTGACGAAAAAGGATCATGGTGGTTTATTGTTTGTTAGTTTACAAGATAAAATATGGGATTTGCTCTATTACCTTGTCAAGATATAAGCGAAACTTTTATGAAGAATAATTTTTTTCATTTAGGCCTTTCCTTTTTGTTAATTGAGTGGTATATTTAAAAAACTACTTTTTAACCAAAACCGAGACTAGGGCGTTTAAGTTTAAGAAGTTTCACTTTTGATATACGTACATAGTGCATACCCATTTGTTTGTTGTTTGTTTCTCCATCGGTCTGTCTTGGGGTGTTGAACGAGCATTACTTATCTACTAGGACCTTTCAAAAAATTAAATTTTTGTAAAACGGTTTTTGTAAAGATTATTTCTATGTCTTTGTGGAATTAGTTCACGCAAATATAAACAGAAGCTGTATTTGTCTGGACTAATTCGAATATCACAAATTTAATCACAAACCATATTTGTCTGGACTATGGCATCAATGTCCTATCTAACATGCTTGATTAATTACTTTTGTCTTATAATGTTACAACAATAATTGAAAACTTGACCTTGAAAACTACCTAGATGTACCTTTGATGACTGTATTATAAAAATCAATAAAATAATATTCTCTGTGCTTTTCACCGTTTGAATAATTAACGAGGGGTAAAAATTTAATTCAAATGATTAAACCCGCATATGTAGGTATTTCAAACGTAAATTTTTGACTAAAGTACCGCTACATTGGCAAATAGACATATGTTATTATCCGCGTTAAGCCCCCTTTATTTCGTTCCAGTCTGGTAATTTTTATTAGCTAGGGTGGCTGGTTCATGGTTCCCCCTTTTGTAATATTTCAGGCGACGAACGGGTTGTTTTATAGAAAATAATAAGATACTGTTTACAATCATTTATTTTGCAAATTGTGAGTTTATTACTATATTTCAATTATATAGGAATTTAAAGCTACTATATGAAACACAATTTATTAGTTCTTGATTGAATATAAATTGACTATCATTATCCAAGTTTTAAAGGATGAATGCTTAATTATTAGTATTTAATTTAGATAATGTCTTATTACATAATACACAATTACTCTGGGAGCTGGGAGGGCCATCTATTTCAGTGCGCCAATCCGGTCTATTGTAATGAGTAAAGCAAGGCAATTTTATTTGCAGGTTGAAGTTAGCTTTATATGCGTTTGACAATTTTCCCCAAATATTTAATAGTTCGAGAGGGTTTGCATTTTTGATTAAGTAATCCAACGGAATCATTTTCAGTTCTTCAGAGGTAAATTCTATTAACTGTCTCTCTCCGTTTACATGAGATAAAACAATATTAACACCAGGGAAACAATTCATTTTTTTTTAATAATTATGGATCCTAACGGGTGTAGCCGGCGATTTTCGTTGATGTTTTGTTCTCAATAGGTGAGATGGTTGATTTTGTTGTTTAGCTTCTAATTTTTGAAATCGTTTTCTTTCTCGAAATTTCTTGTTTGCACTCTTGAACAACTTTGGTGGTAAACAGCGAAGAACTGGATTACTTAACACGTATTCTAATGGTTTATAAGATTCGCAAAATCCCAAGAGAAATCAACTGGTGCTGATATCTGAGGATGGCGTAGCACAACAATGTGTTCTAATGGTTCACAGTTCCTTTCATCCCAGATCGACGGGTATTGACAGAATGAATGATTGAAAGTTGTAGCGTTCCTATTTAAAAAATGAGGAGTGGTGGGAGGAATTTACAAATTGAAATTAGGTGGGAGGATTTTGATGTGAAGTTAGGTAGGGGGATATTTGGTTTGAAAATAGGTAGGGGGACTTGTAATGTGAGGTTAGGTGGGGGGACTAGCGGTATGAAGATAGGTAGGGGGATAATGATATAGTATCCCTAAATAGTATCCCTAATTTGGTCTGATGGCTGTCCTTTACATCTACTGACGCATGTTTTTACTTGGTTTTTGCAAGGAAAACAACATCATAGAATTGATTTCTGCAATGTTCAACAATGAATAAAAAATCACCATCGGACAACGTCTGGTACTCCTGGCGTAGTCGTAAGCCGCACATATCATATCTAACGTGTCTACGCTTTTCTTGCTGCTTTTGTGTTCGATTTTCATCTCGGGTTTTCCGATGGCTTCATCATTCGGTCATCGTGGTGCAGACTTGAAAATAGCAGTACGTTTTTGTTTTTTAACATTGAAATAGTTATTTTTGTTACAAGTACCTAAAATGGAGATTTTCAGGAGGAATCATTGCTGTTTCCGGACGAGGCATTAGCCGAGTCCGGAATAGCAGATGAGCCCTGAAAAACTTCATTTAGGTACGTGTGACAAACACTAGTTTTTGTCATAGGCTCCCAAAATTTAATTTTTATTTATACGCTTTTTGCAATTCTTCAGAACGCATAAATTTGCAAATTTACCATATTTTTTGAAATCATAATGTACGACAAAGTTAGCTTAGAATTTGATATCGTACCAACTATTTGACAATTTTGTCATGTCATTCGAAATTTTTGACATTTAGACATATTCAGGAATTTTGGAAGAGTTCGTAAAGGTTGCCATGACGACTTTTAGGGACTAGGCCTAAAAAGAAGCATTTTACGGACTCAAATGAGTCCGTAAAATAGCTATTTTTGGGAGCGTATGACAAAATAGTTATTTTTGTTACAAGTACCTAAAATGGAGTTTTTCAGGACGAATCATTGCTGTTTCCGGACGAGGCGTTAGCCGAGTCTGGATTAGCAGCTGAGTCCTGAAAAACTTCATTTAGGTACGTGTGACAAACACTATTTTTTGTC
>MU183300.1:218561-236480 GCA_016904865.1 Pissodes strobi | reverse complement strand
CTCCCAAAATTTAATTTTTATTTATACGCTTTTTGCAATTCTTCAGAGCGCCTAAATTTGCTAATTTACCATAATTTTTGAAATCATAATGTACGACAAAGTTAGCTTAGAATTTGATATCGTAGCAACTATTTGACAATTTTGTCATGTCATTCGAAATTTTTGACATTTAGACATATTCAGGAATTTTGGAATAGTCCGTAAAGGTTGCCATGACGACTTTTAGGGACTAGGCCTAAAAAGAAGCATTTTACGGACTCAAATGAGTCCGTAAAATAGCTTTTTTTGGGAGCGTATGACAAAAATGTTTTTATTTTCCTATTATGGGGTATCAAATCACGAAAAAGTGCATGCTACATTTGACACATCACGTAATATACGTGAGAGATCGTGTTAGTCTGTTTATGAGGACGGAATCGGTTCAAATGACAAAAATAAATTAAGGCTAACTGAAACTAACCGAAAGTTGATTGAACGACTAACCCAAACTAACTAAAAGTAACCAAAAGCACAGAAAGGGTTAAAATGAATCGGAACAAATTAGAAAAATAAAAGTAAGTTAACACTAACTCAAAGTAACCGAAATTTGGCGAATAACCAAAACTAACCATACAATTTAATTTGGTTATAACCTATCGGATCCGGTTCAATTTAATTTGAACTAAAATAAATTGGAACTAACTGAAACTAACCGAAAGTTGATTCAACGACTAGCCGAAAGTAGCCAAAAGCTCCAAAAAGGCTAAAACGTATTGGAACACATTAAATATATTAAAGTAAGTTAAAACTAACTAAAACGAACCAAATTTTGGCGACTAACCAAAAATATCAAAAACATTAAATTCGATTATAACGTATCGGCGCCGATTGAAATGACTAAAATTAAAACTAACTGAATATTGATTGAACGACTACCCACGACGACTATCTAACTCAACCTAACCCAATCTAACGTAAACTGACCAAAAGCACCAAATATGGCTAAAACGTATCGAAACAGATTAAAAATATTATAGTAAGTTAGAAATAACCAAAATTAATCAAAAACATTAAAATTGGTTATAACATATCGGAAACAATAACATAACCAAAACTAATCAAAAGTAACCAAAAGCACCAAAACGGGCTAAAATGCATCGAAATAGGTTACACAAATTAAAGTAAGTTCAAACTAACCAAAACGAACCGAATTTTGGCGACTATAACGAAAACTAACCAGAAACGTTATATTTGACTATAACGTATCGGAGCCGGTTCAGATTAATAGTTTGGTTTCTTAACATTGAGTTTCCAAAGTCGCATCACGAACGTGAACGTCACGACACGGTTTATGCATAACTGATTATAACGTATCGGAACACGCTCAAATTAGGAAAATTTGAGACTATGTGAAAATAACCGAAAGTTGATTGGACGACTAACCAGAACTAACCAAATCTATTAAAATTGACTAGAACGTACCGGAACCAGTTGAAATGACTAAAATAAGTTGAAAATAAGTGGAACTAACCGAAAGTTGATTAGACGACTAACCAACACTAACCAAATCTATTAAAACTCATTATAACGTATCGGAACCGACTCAAGTAAGTAAAATAACTTGAGACTAAATGAAACAAACCGGAAGTTGATTAGACAACTAACCAAATTTATTAAACTTGATTATAAGGTATCGGAACCGACTCAAATTACTAAAATAGGTTGAGACTAAGTGAGGAGCATTCACGCAAAAGTTGATAAATCCAATTTCACCAATTTTTAGAAATTCGTTTTTTTGTTGTTGCTCTTTGAAACCATTGAATTTTTTATTCGGATAAATACCTTTAAAACGTTCATTACTTTACTTAACTGATATAATAATTAGCGCTAAATTAAATTAAATAACAACGCAGAAAAAACCGATTAATTTTTGCAATTAACAACTTTTGCTTGAATTTTATGGACTTATCAAGTTTTGTTTGAATAGATTAACGTAAATATTGAGTTTTGGTTGAAACGATTTTTATTTTGGTCAACATGATCGTTAACAACAGAAATGTCTCCATCATTATCATCCATAACTACACGAAATACCAATAAATTGTCCTGCCAGAAACAAAACTAAAACGATAAACGTTGAACTTTCACGCCAAAACAGAATAGAAACAGCGATTTTTAGTGATTTCTGCGAACCACTGTAACTTTAGCCTTACACCAAATACTAACCCAAAACCAATAACGGAATATTGTAGGGATATATTTCTTCTTAAAGACA
The DNA here is from genome assembly GCA_016904865.1 of Pissodes strobi. NCBI lineage: Eukaryota > Metazoa > Arthropoda > Insecta > Coleoptera > Curculionidae > Pissodes > Pissodes strobi. The sequence goes on along the minus strand of MU183300.1, from coordinate 234,226 downwards.
TAGATTCAGCTACTCGGTAATAGATGGCATACATTGCCAAAACAATAAAAATATACTCCAATGATCCCCGAAACGTACTTATCAACTTATGACTGAATCATATTTGGGCCCATAAGATATTTACAGGAATTATCGAGTTTTGTTTGAACTGGCCTATATAAGTGCTATAGTATGGAAATAATCACTTTTGCTTGATTTTTATGACTTTCGTATTTATTTTGTATGGGAAGTATCAACTTTAGCTTGAGTTTCGATGAAAATATCGATAGATATTTGCCTTTAGATGCCGAATCGATGTCTAACTCAAAAACGGCAAATTTGGACTTATTAAGTTTTGCGTGAATGCTCCTCAAGTGAAACTAACCACAGATCTAGGAAGGGGAAACTAACCGCAAGTTGATTAGACGACTAACCAAAATTAACCAAATCTATTAAAATTGATTATAACGTATCAGAACCAGCTCAAATAAGTGTTGAGATAAAGTGAAACTTACCAAAAGTTGATTAGAACGTATTATGATGATTATAACGAATCAAAACCGACTGAAAGGACTAAAATTAACCGGAAGTTGATTAGACGACTAACCAAAAGTAACCAAACTTATTAAACTTAATTATAACGTGTCGGAACCGCCTCAAATGACTAAAATAAGTTGAGACTAAGTGAAACTAAACGAAAGTTGATTAGACGACTAACCAAAACTAACCAAATCTATTAAAACTGATTACAATGTATCGGAACCGGCTCAAATAAGTAAAATAAGTTCAGACTAAGTAAAACTAACTGGAAGTTGATTCGACGATTATACAATACTAACCAAATTTATTAAAAATGATTATAACGTATCGCAACTGACTCAAATGACTAAAATAAGTTGAGACTAAGTAGTGAAACTACCCGAAAGTTGATTCGACCATGATCCAAGACTAACCAAATGTATTAAAATTGATTATAACGTATCGTAACCGGTTCAAATGACTAAAATAAGTTGATATTAAGTGAATCTAACCAAAAGTTGGTTAGCAGACTATCCAAATCTAACCAAATCTATTAAAATTGATTATAACGTATCGGAATCAGCTCAAATATGTGAAATAAGTTGAGACTAAGTCAAACTAACCGAAAGTTTAACGATTAACCAAGAATAACCAAATCTATTAAAATTGATTATTACGTATCGTAACCGGTTCAAATTACTAAAATAAGTTGATATTAAGTGAAACTAACCAAAATTTGAATTGACGACTAACCGAAACTAACCCAATCTATTAAAATTGTTTATAACGTATCGGAAACGGTTCAAATGACTAAAGTAAGTTGAGATTGAGTGAAACTAACCGAAACTTGATTGGACGACTAATCTATTAAAATTAATTATAACGCGTCGTAACCGGTTTAGATGACTAAAATAAGTTGAGGCTAAGTGACACTAACCGAAAGGTGATTGGACTCTTAACCAAATCTTAACAAATATATTAAAATTGATTATAGTGTATCGGAACCGGCTTAAATAAGTAAAATAAATAGAGACTAAGTGAAACTATCCGAAAGTTGAATGGACGTCTAACCAAATCTATTGAAATTGGTTACAACATATCGGAACCCCGGCTCAAATAAGTAAAATAATTTGAGACTAAGTGAAACTAACCGGAAGTTGATTGACGACTAACCAAAACTAACCAAATCCATTAAAATTGATTATAACGTATCGGAACCGATTCAAATGACTAAAATAAGTTAAGACTATGGGAAACTAACAGAAAGTTGATTGGACAACAAACCAGAATTAATCAAATCTATGAAAATTGATTATAACGTATCGGAACCGGCTCAAATAAGTAAAATAAGTTGAGACTAAGTGAAATTAACCGAAAGTTGATTATACGACTAATTAAACCTAACCAAATCTATTAAAATTGATTTTAACGTATTCGAACCGACTCAAATAACTAAAATAAGTTGAGACTAAGTCAAACTAACGGAAAGTTAATTCGACGACTAACCAAAAATATCCTAATCCATTAAAATTGATTTTAACGAATCGCAACTGGCCCAAATGACTAAAATAAGTTGATACTAAGTGAAATGAACCGAAAGTTGATTAGACGACTAACCAAATCTATTAAAATTGACTATAACTTATAGTAACCGACTCCAATGACTCAAATAATTTGAGACTAAGTGAAACTAAGCGAAAGTTAATTGAACGACTAACCAAAACTAACCAAATCCATTAAAATTGATTATAACGTATCGGAACCGGTTCAAATGACTAAAATAAGCTGATACTAAGTGAAATTAACCGAAAGTTGATTAGACGACTAACCAAAACTAACCAAATCTATTAAAACTGAAAATAACGGATCGGACCGACTCATATGAATAAAAATAAAATAATTTGAGACTAAGTGAAATTAACCGAAACTAACCCAGACTAAGAGAAACTAACCGAAAATGGATACAACGTATTGGAACTGACTCAAATGACTAAAATAAGTTGATACTAAGTGAAACTAACCGCGTTAGATCGGAGATTGAGAGACGAATCGAATGCAGTTTTTACAACCACCACTAATGTTTTAAGTTGTAAAAACGAACGAAACTTGAAGTAATATGCATTTATGTGATATATTTTGGTAAACTAAACTTGCGTAATCTGCTAAATGTCATTTTTTACATTAGATTGTGCTAAGGGTGGGTGAGGGTGACTTTTAGTTTCTCACGACAGACTAGTCGTGTTTCATATCGTTAGATCGATAAATGTGAGACGAATCGAATGCAAATGGTCTTTTGCTTTTTACAACCACACTTATAACGTTTTAAATTGTAAAAAAGAACGAGACTTGAAGTAATATACATTTATTTGGTATATTTTGGTAAACTAAACTTACGTAATCTAACCTGATCTCACCCAAACTTCTATCAACTATATATTTCCACACAATTATGAGTTTTCTTAGATCTCAAATTTACTAAGCGTTGCATTCTGCTTCGGCATTTTCAATGTCCTCTCCGGTTGCATCTTTGTGAAGGACTGTGAATTTTTTTTGTTGGATATTTGAACCCAATGTCATGATGATATTTATCAAAGGCGAACATACTTGCCCTAAGTGGTCTTTTGACTGGGTTCGAAAGTTCCAAGGGGATATCCCGCTTATTTTTTCTGTTGGTTCCCAAAAAAGTGAGCTTGTAATTCGAATATAAATTGCATACTAACGGAATGCTAGTGAACCAGTTGTCACAGGTCAAGTTTCTTTTTGAATTTCTAAGCGGTTTAACAAGTTTTTCAACCACTGCTGAAGGAGAATTATTTTGTACATATTATGATCTTGGTAGTTGAGATCCTACATATACTTCCAAATTACAAGCGTAGAATGTTTTAGAATCTACCAGTACATATATTTTAAGTCCATACGTGTTAGGTTTGCTCGGAATGTATTGACGAAAGCCACATCTCCCGCGAAATTACTTCAACTTTTCATCAATAGTGACATTTTCGAAAGGACTGTACGCATATTTGCATTTTTCAACGAACAAATCAAATGTAGATCTAATTGGGGCCAATTTGACAACTTTCTTTTCTGGTATTCATGTAGTCGAATCGCAAATTCTGAAGTAGAAAAGTAAAACGAAATTTTGACATGCCAATCCGAAATATTTCTACTCAGCAGTAATACTGGTAAACTATAACAAATGTGAACAAATAAATAATTTATAGAAGGTATAAGGTGTAGATAAAGAAATTCTAGTTAAAACATCTGGCCAAAAAAAAAACACACAGACTAATGCAATTTCGCAATCGAAGAATAGTTTATTACTTTATGTAGGTTTACTCTTTGGTTTTCCTTACAAGATTCCTTGCAGTTTAAACAGTACACGGTGACAGTTTAAGTCGTGATTTCCCTTTTCGCCTAAAATGGATTTTATTCCCCGTGAAAAAGGATTCCTGCTATTTAGATATTCAAATACCTTATCAAAGATGAGATAAACAAACCTCCGGCTCAGCCATTAACCCAATTATTAGAATGAGTAGAGAGACGGGGTCGAGAACGGTTCACGCGACAAAGCTGCCAATTTGCTACCAACAAAGGAAAAGAAATTTCCTAAGATCACTGATCTGCATGATTTGCCATTTTAAAAGCACGGCGTTTATGGAACGTCGGGATTCTACTTTTTTTAGAGATGTGTGGGTATGTGAGTACGTGATTTTTATGGAAAGGAAATGACGGATGGAATAAAATGTTAATTACATTCAAAGTTGTTACTAACCTTGAAATGCTCAAATATTTCGCAAGAATATTTCATAAGAGGAGTATATTTAAACTAATCAAAAAAATACAAAAAAAATGAGACGTATAAGCGCATACTAGACGAGCGTGCTAGAAGATATTCAAAGAAAGCGCTACGTTTCGGGAGTAATGCACTAATGCACTAATCTGACATATTAACATATTAGTACTTTGAGAGACAGAATTGTCATGCTTTCTATCTGCACTGAATAGTTTTTCCTTATAATTAATGCAATTTCTCCTGCCTATACTTTTGAAGATAGGAAGCAATCTTCGAAAAGTCGTAGAACTTTTACAAGCTATAAGAGTTTACTTTATGAATAATAAAATTAACGTCGCAAAATCTAAATACCGACCTACCCCTATTTCTTTTCTTTTTTTGAAAAGACCCTGTACTTAGCCAATGCTTTGGTCTTACGTACTTGCAAGAACGTCTGGCTGTCATTTATCATCTTTACGGCTCCATTTTTGCCCTCTTGCTCTTCATACGGAAATGTTCAATTATGGCTGTACAGACTTTAAGGACCAAACGTTAGGATTTATCAAATCTCCATTATATCCAGAAAATGCCGATTTAAATAGGGCAAAGGTGATATGTGTGGTCGTAACGTAGGAAACTACATTAGAACTTTCTCTTTTCCTAGTTTAAGTTAATCAACTTGAAAAATTGCCAGTCTCAGACTCTGTTATGTGTTATGCGGATAATACCATTATTATGTTTTCAGCTGATAAAAGGTCGGAGCCAGAAATAAGTCTCAAAATAGTTTAAATCTATTTTATTGCGTTTTATGTAACAACAGCTCCTGAGAAAAAAATTATGAATTAGCTATCTTCGTACCCAACAATAAACATATATTGTAAATATCCTACAATACAAAAAGTTGGCAAAGATAAATAATTCGAACCCTGTATCTACGATGGAATCAACACGTTTGCAAAACTACTTGAAAAATTAAGATATTGCCTATTAGGCTCTGGTGGTATCTAAAATAATGTTATCGCTGTTTTGATGGTATGCTAATATTAGAAACACGGTTAAAATTATACTTAACAAAAACTATTAATATAAATTGGCTGATTTATATGGATTTTGATATATTGACCTCTGGAGGATTGTTTGTCAATTTATGGCGTATTTATTAGAAATAAGTCAAACATACGTTATATGAAATTAGATTATCGATATGGGGCCCTTTCTAAAATAAACAGTATATCAGCGGCGCAAGATCAAAACTTGGGCCCGGGGCATCACTTTTCGAAAACACCCTTACTGAAGACATTAGCAACAGCTGAACTTTTCATTAGTATTTTAAAAATGCGATTAAGCCATAATAAGAAAATAACATGTATTATGTTTTATTTATCTATATTTTGACTATTTCTCATAAAGAAAACATTCGGCGTAATAGATTGTCTTAATACACTGTGGCGAAACTGATTAACCAGGTTTGGAAACAAAAGTACGCCTATATATTTGTATGCATTGGCATTAGCTATAAAATCAAAATCAAAAAAGATAAAGAAATGGATGAAATGAGCAATGGGCTTTTGAAGACAAGTTACTTTTCACCTGAGAACTTAAACTGGAATCTTGAGATTGGTTTAATTATTTGCGGACGGATGACTGAAATGTGACGGAAGGTAAATTGCTAGTGGAATACAAATTTGCAATGTATGTCAGTTGTAATTTAGTTTCCACATAATGATTGTTGTACATTCCCGTTGTTTTTATTTCTCTGTAACAGGTAAAATGAAAAAGTTACTGGAAGAGAGACATTATACGTAATTAACCACACCCAGCAGCGCTATTCTCAGCCATGCGCCTTTTTCAAGGCCGCTCGTAAATCGCAAAAATCAGAAGAAAATGGTTCGAGTCATATTCTCGAACCCTCGCCTAAGATTCGAGTACTCGTTTAGATCAGCGAGCGGGTTTTGAATGTGAATGTGAATATTTTCGAGCGATGACATAACCTAACACTTTTTCGTAGTTGTTTCAGTTTTGTTTTGATTTTGTTAAAAATATTGACGAATATATAGCAAATATTGAAAACCAGGAAAATGCAGAACATTTTCATAGGCGTAGACGACATAGGTTTGATGAACTTGACCAAGGGCGTATATATAAATTTTTCAGGGGGGGCAAATTCGAATTTTATTTTCCCATAATTTGTAATGTGCTCTGGATTTAAGTTTTGTTAGTTTATACATTATTTATGAGAATTTCCAGGGGGGGGGGGGCAAGGTCTCCCCTGCCCCCCTTATATACGCCCTTGAACTTGACCCTTTTGATATCCTGGATGATTACCAATTTAAGGTAACATTCAGATTAACTAAAGCTTTATGCAGATATTTGATACAATTGCTGCAACAATTTATGCGTGAGCAGAGAAGAGGTATAGATTTGAGCTTACAAACAAGGGTAAGAATAAGTTTTTAAATAACTATTATGCAGCGGCCGCTGCAGCGCGCTGCATGCAGCCACTGCATGCGTCCGACGCACTAGCGGAACCATACCTTTAGACATTGACAGAGGGCTCTTTATGGCCATTTCACATGCTTCGGTGAGCCGCTTTATCAAAGAAGTGTCCATGACCCTGAATTACATTGAAATTTTTGAGGAATGGATTCAGTTTCCAAGGAACCTTGCTCAAAGCAATTAGACTAAGGTAATGTCTTATGCTTACACATTAAAACATTAATGGTTCCTACTAATAGCATTGGATTTTGCAGGTTTAATGAAGATTTTAGATTTCCAGGTGACATAGGGTGCCATGTCTGTACTCATGTGGCAATAGTTACACCAAGAATTAATGATGATCAATATCTAGAATATGTATATAATGTTAATCGTAAAGGTTATCACTCCATCAATGTTCAACTGGTAGGTATATTTTTAACATTTTAACAATACATGAGTGTAAACAAATCCTAGGTTGTAAATAAGGTTAAAATATATAACAAAAAATTATCTTGTAGGTATGTGATAGCCAAATGAAGATTTTAAACATAAATGCACTATTCCCTGGGAGTACAAATGATGCCTTTATCTGGAACAACTCGCTTTAAGAAATCTACATGCTAGAGGGAATAAGAGCTTCTATCTATTAGGTAAGTTAACTCAGTTTAGAATGAACTACAAGGTAAACTTTAACCTCAACTGACCTTGAAAATGAACCACCAGAGAATACACCAGAACATCGTTACAACCAGGCTCACAGAAGAACAAGAAACATTATTGAAAGGTGTAATACTCTTTTAAAAATGAGATTTAGGTGCCTGCTTAAAGAGAGTGCTGCATTACCGGCCAGAGGTTGCGTGCAGAATAATAAATGCATGTGCTATCCTACATAGCATGTGTATTAAGCGTAATTTTCAGCTAGCAGATATAGAACAGCAGTACCAAAACCCAAATTTTGGTTTTATAGATGCAGAGCATGAGCATCCTCCTAAAAATGGAAGGGTCAACCCTGAGCTTGCCGAGGGAAGAAGGTGGAGAAACCAAGTAATTTTTAATGCATTTAGAAATGCAAATAGGCGTGTCATTTAGAGGTATGCGGGCTATTTGTAATACTTTTGTTAAAGAAAGTTGTACTACTTTTTTGAGAGGTATTGTGTATTGTTTTTAATCAATATTTTTCTGTAAATGTTAGCTTTTGAAAGCAATATTGACTATAGTAGTTACATGGCCTCCAAATGGGTTAAAAAGTTACAAATTAATGTGACTATCATTATCATAAATATGTATTTGGTACTTAGTTTAAAATAAACTTTAATACATACAAGAACAGTTTTATTTATTACAATATATATTATGGAGAAATATACTTATTCATACATAAAATTGATACCATGTAGATCAATTTCTATTATCCAAAACAAAATACCTCATAGAAAACTTAACATATTAGCCAATTAATAAACGTAAAAAAAATTGAACCCCATTTACAATGGAAAAATATAAACAAAAATGTGATTTCTCATGTGAACACAAAATGACTTTAAAACAAACCAACCAAAGAAAATAGTATTAGCATATTAACTCCTACATCAATGTAGCTGTCCTGGAAAGCTCGGAAAGCTTTTCAGCCACTTTTTCTTGGACTGCATCGCTTCTTTCCAATGTAAGAGCACACTTTTCTTTGGCAACAGCACTTCTTTCTTTGGCTTCAGCAATTTTTCTTAAAAGGGCAAGTTTTTCATTATTACATTTTTTGTATCGAGGGATTTTTTATAGCTTTCTGCTACTTCTGCAGTAAAGAGCCTTTTATTTTGAGAGCGAGGAAAAACCCTTTTCTCAGCATCTTTCAGCTCACTTTCCTTCCCTTCATCTTCATCATTAGTACATCTATCAGCAAAAGCTTCTGAGAAAAGTCGTTTTCTGAGCAGAGGTACACTGATTTTTGTCGGGTTTCCTTCTTGGACTGGGGCCCAATTTGTTGGGCTTTCTTCTTGGACTGTTTTCAGACATGTGTTGGCCTCTGCAATAGGTGAAGTGGTTAGATAGTTTCTAGCAGTAACATTATTTGAGATATCGGTTAAATATCTGTGTGGCAAAACAACGGTACCTGGGTATTTCTTTGTTTTTTGAGATAGAATAAAATCTTCATCTACCGTTCTGGGGTTATCACGTGCGACCCAAGTTTTTTTGGGCTCATTGCTTCCCCTGAGAAGTCCAAAACTACTTTACATTCTTTCTGGACACCTTTATGCCCTTCTACTTGTACATTTTTTACAGTATCAAGTGCCCCTTCTTCAAATGGGCTAGTTTTGCTGCCTGCATAGGGCCCTCCACCAGTACCTCTTCTATGCTGTAGGTAAAAACTTTTCTTATTTTTGGCTTTTGACCTTAAGTCTTGCCATTTCTAAAAACAAATTGATAATTAGCATTGAAATGTTTACAAATAATCAAATCAGTACCTTCCTCTAGACTTTCCAGTCTTTGGTAGCCTCGGGGCAGCTGTTTAATGCTCTAGTGCCATCTTTCCATAAACTCTGCTCATCAAGTTGTGTAAAGGAAAATTTTCCAGAAACAAGTTCCGGGTGCTTCTTCACGAACTGAAGCAGTATTTGCTTTTGTTCCGCGGAAATATTACTCAATCTTCGTATATCCATTTCAACTTTCAACTTATAAAACCAATTACTCAAAGTATTTCAATTCAATTCAAAACCGTACAAAAAATAAAAACGGAAAAATCAAAAAAGGCTGTAGTATGAAGTTAGACCCATTCGAATTTGCAACGTTGCCAAATGAAGTTTCCCGATCACTTGCAAGCGGTGTTCAAGAATAACATCTAAATAGAGTGTTCGCAAGTTACCACCCGAAAAGTTGCGTGTTCTTATTTTTGCGAGCGATCTCAAGAATAGCGCTGCAGAACCCAAACGCCAGGGACCCCAACGCCATCCAGGTCTGAAGGCTGTAGTACCTCTCCATATAGTTAATTTGCTGACTGATATCCAGTAGTTTATTTTTGCCAAATCACTATTACAGGCAAAAGTGTCACGTATAATAAATAGTACTGAGATTGTAGTGTACTTTAAATTATTTATAGAACGGCTTGCGAAATGTATTTCGTGGCGCCACGCCTTGGGTGGTATGCAGATTATGTAGCTCAGATGCGGGATCGATCTACGTCAGGTGAGAAGAGATGATAAGAAAGGCACTTCAGTTAAAAATGATAACAACGCCTATTGTTCAAAGGCTTGGTAATTTTACAACATACCCGATTACTAAAGTACGCATGACTTTTCGATTGAGGTATACTTTTGAATTGTTTATAGGTCTTTGGTCACTGTTTTATTATATAGTTTTTGTAAGAGTTGTGTTGTGCTTCATATATGGTTAATTTTGACATAATTTCACTAGAGTTTACCCTGCACTCTAACTACTTGACAGATTCTATTTTTAAATCATCCTTCTTAGAACTTTGGCAAATTTATCGTACTTTAGATGGGTAATCGCCAAGTCCACGCACATGTATTGTGTGCTGCGAAACTCGGGTTTAGGTAGGAAATAAGGTTGCAGGTTAGGATCGTTACACCCCTGTGTACTTGCAAGGAAATGGTTTAGGTGAGAAACAAAGTTTGCCGAAGTGATGGTTCGCTTGAGTATTTACATAATAAAATGTGCTGATCGTTGCACGTTTAAGGTTTATATTCGCTTGCGTTGACATCTCGCGTTATTTATAATAATTTGTCTTGAATGTTTACATAATATTCTCCATGTTCAAGTTTAAACTTAGGACAGGGTGATATTTACTTAGTAGTTTATGCATTTTAGTAGTTTACAATATCCTAAAAACAAATATAAAACCCAAATAAAAAATTATCGATATCATAATAGGTAGCTCTAAATAGGAAATACATGATTATATGGGATATACCAACAGATTTCGATTTTTATAGATTGCCTCATTGATCTGATATGAAGCCATAATAAAGCAATTCATTATTTACCTGTTGTCCCCTGGATGACACCGTCCTTCCCTCCAGTTCAATGGCGTCCACTTCATCGTCGTCTTCACTCGCCGATTCGTCATCAACAGAGGCTGGCGGTTTTTCACAATTATTTTTGTTAAAATCTGACAAGGGCTCCTTAACCCTTGGGATGTTTTTGGTATCGATAACGACTGATTCTATAAAAATAAGGAATAACGGGTTAAATGTTGGACCATTATGCCAATAGTCAATGAATGTTTCAGGGTCTTAAATAAACTAAGTGATCCTAAAAGGTTTTTAAATATAACTAACATTTTTAAATTGCTTTTTATTTACTTTTAAAAACAGTGAAACGTAGGTAGGTACCGATAACTTTAAATATATATTTTTGAGAGTACAGCATCACCAGAGACAATAAATTGGATAGGTTTAGGTGCTATTTTACACCCTGCTATTGGCTTAAGCATCAAAAAGAACAACAAAAGCATTTATTGTGTTCACAAGGCAATATCTGCCCTTTTCCTATAAGCAATTTTCCGCATCAACGTAACAATTTGAAAAATATAATTATAAAATAAAAACACTTAAATATCAAAATGGTACTAAGCAGATTAAACTAACGTCCTAAATTAATGTAAACCGTGTTGGGTTAGTAAGGATTTTCCAAACTTTTAAAAATTAATATTTGCGCATCTCGATATTTCAATATCTCACATATTACTAGATTATTTGTGGATGTACATTTATATGGCGGCACTGCATTTGTTTTGCAAGGAAAACGGGTATATTTTAACTGAAAAAACTGAAATACCAGAACTGGCAGGTATCTTTAAAGATTGGGTATACAATATTAAAAAGCAAAATTGTGAAGACTATAAAGAGTATACTGTTAAAACTATATGGAATGTTATTGCAAAAATGTTAATGAAAAATAGTGATATTCAGTTTTAATCATCCCATGACGCCAAAAATGCGGAGCGTAAGCAGCTGCAGCAAGATCCCGAAAAAAGAAAAGAAAGTTCCGTTTTTTCAAAACACGACGAGTTGTCAGGAATGGCCCAGAACTGTGATGAAGATACTGCTGAAGCGTTACAGGAAAGTTTTTGTTTTTTCGTACGAACTAGTCTGGCGCGGAGGAGAAGGCTCAAAATGATTAAATACCTTTTCAGAGAAGAATTGGATCACACGGGTCAGAAGACTGGAAGAATAGAGTATAATCCAATTTTTGCAAGACTACACAAGGCGGAGATAAGTCGTGTGCATCATCGAAATGCTTAGTTTGCAATAATATCAACCTTGAGTATACAAGAAATGTATAATTATGCAAAAAAGGCAAAAATGTGAACGACTTTTCTTTAGAGTCAGTCCTTCCTAAAAACCGGGAAAATGGTATAAAAACACCCCAGTCGGACAATAAGCAAATAGACCTTTACTCAAGCGGAAAAATCGGGACTACCAACAAAAAAATAAATTGACAAACCATAGTTTACGGGCAACAGCTGTCTCCAGATTGTAGACAAAAGGGTATTGACGAACAACAACTCATTAAAATAAATGGACACTAAAATGCCAATTCATTCAAGAATTAACCACCTGATTAACCACACATTAACACAGAAGTGGCCTTACATGCAAATGGATTATTAATGAATACCATAATATGCAGTTGATACACAAAAATACGGCACAATGTTTAACCATCCGCTGATTTTGGTTCCGTAAAACTCTCCACCTCAAGAGATATGTCATGTCCTACAGCTCAAATAAACTCTCATTTGTTAAAGGCATCAACGAGTGTCCACGAGTTCAAAGCAAAATATCGTTAATTACAATAATTGCACTTTTCAATGCAGTTCTTGTAATTTTTATTTATTTAAATTTTGTATCATTAGTGTTTTCTGTTAAATAATAGTTATTTGTTTTACTAGGCAGCAAAGTAGTAGATTGACTGCCGCGGCTGATAGTTCATAGCCGAGCGTAGCGAGGCTAGGAATTCAGCTAAGGCAGTCAATCTACTTTGCTGCCGAGTTGAACATATAATTTTTTCTCCGATTGTTTATAATGATATATGTATATTGTATATTTGCAAATTATTACAATTCCCACAATCTTTTTATTTTTCCTGTAGTGATAAATTAAGACAAAATTTGATAGAAATCGCAATTGTTGGAACGGTTGGTTGCTATGGAAATGTATATGCCCATAATAATTATAGTTTGACAACTTATGTCAGACGTTTTATTCCCATGGTGACTAATCACTTTGCTGCCTAGGCAGCAAAGTACTTACTTTGCTGCCTGGACAAGGAAAGTAATACTTTGCTGATTGATATGGGTCTGCAAAATTAATATTTGCTGTCAATCGGTGAAAAAATATTTATTTGAATATTTAGATAAGTGCAGCAAATATGGACTATGCGGCCAATATGGACCACAGCAATTTTTCCTGACCTTGAAATTTTTCGAAAGGGGAGAGCGGTTATTCCTAACGAAGTTCCATACCACATCACATCAGTCAAGCAATAAGATAGAAAGAGAATGCCGCTGCCTCGCTTTGTGATATTACGTATTCCAGACGTTTCAATGTAATATTTGGGTAAGTTTTGGTAACAGTTTTATTCCAAATTTTGCTGTATTATTAAAAATTTGTGAATACATCATCAAGATATGTGATGTCTCCACGCGCAAAGTAGCAATATAGTCTCGTTAAATATGGGAAAAACCGGAATGAAAGAAGCTATTTGTGCCACTAGAGAAAAAAGATATTTAAAGGCCTCCAAAGAGTACGGGGTCCCAAAAAATACTCTTCGACGATGGTCGCAGCAAAAAAACAAACTCCTAGATGAAGTGTATCTGCGAAATTAGGAAGAAAGCCTGCTTTACCGGTGGAGTTAGAAAAACTTTCTTCATCAATATGCACTTGAAATAGATAGCATATTTTGGGTTAACCAGAAAAGACATGAGATTACTGGCATTTCAATTAGCCATAATTTTCCTAATCCATTTTCGTAATTAAAATAGGCCGCCGGACGGGACTGGTTGCGGCTTTTCCTCAAGCGCCATCCCATCTCTTTCATTTCGCCAACCCACAGGAACTTCCTTTGCACGGGCACAAGGTTTCCACAGGGAAAATGTTGAACACTTTTTCAATTTATTGGAAATAGAAATAGATGAAAAACATTTTGAGCCAACAACATATACAAAGTTGATGAAATGGAATATCTGTGGTCCCAGCGAAACTACCGAAAGTTCTAGGTCTTAAAGGAAAAAAGCAAATCGGGGCACAAACCTCGACAGAAAGAGGATCTTTAATTACTTGCATAATGTGTATGAGTGCGGGAGATCTTTCGTACCGCCAATGCTGATATTTTCGCGGAAGAGGAACAACTCACTTCCGATGAAAGAAGCCCCACCAGGATCCATCCATGCATGCCATCCTTCCGGCTGGGTGCAGACAAATTTATTCGCAATGTGGTTTAGGCACTTTTTACAAATTGTGTAGCCATCTGCATCGCCTCCTGTTCTTTTTATACTAGATATGCAAGGAACATTGAACTCACAGATTTAGCAAGTGAGAGTGGCGGCCAGCTCTTCTACATGCATAGACAACATTATAACTAATTTTAATCAAAATGATTGTACTAGTGGTGTAATAGATCCACTTTTATCTGATCACTATGGGCTATTCCTTATTCTAAAAAATAAAATGTTAACTAAAGAAACTGTAGATTATGTCAGAAAAGTTACTTGCAGTGCTATAAACGATATAAGAATGCACTTGGACAACTTTAATTGGTTCCCATTTTATTGTACCTTAAATATTAATGAGGCCTCTGAGTTTTTAGTTAGGGGGTTTCAATCTTTAATTCATGCATATTTTCCGTTAAGGCAAATCGAGTCAAATCAACCAATTGTAAATTGGTACACAGCGGCGTAACTACAGGGGGGCCTAGGGGGGCCGGGCCCCTCCCAGACATCGCTAGGCCCCCCCAGGAAAAGGATGACTTTGATTTTTATACATATCACAATAACAGGCCCACCCTAGGCTCCCCCCAGGTCAAGTGGCTAGTTACGCTACTGTTGGTACACCGAAGAACTGAGAACGGAAAGGGAAAAATATCAACCGCTAAGATACTAAAGGATACTTCTGACAACCCTTTGTATGATGACCTTAACAGGGCACTAAGAAAAAATTATGAAAATCACATAACTAATGCAAAAAAGAGGCTTATGAACATTTGATTAATAATTCTGTAAACAGACCTAAAACTATCTGGAATATAATAAATTGCGAGAGGAAAAATAATAATAAAAACGATACATGTGAACTATGTTGGGGTTTGGAACCTTCGGCAACATGCACTAAAACTGAGCTTTATCCACAATACCGAAACAGAATTTTTGCACTCGACGCGCGTTTCGCTAACCATGTTAGCATCATCAGGAGATGATTAAGACTAAAATTAAAATCTACCTAACTCCCTTTTATACTACTGTTTGCTCAATCAAGCGGAACTAAAAAGAACCAATCCTGGAATCCCACTAGTCACGCTGGATTAACCAATACAATGGACTATACGGAATAGGCCCTCTATCTCTATTTAAACTATTCTTACATTTAATAATTTCCATACTTTCATATGCGTCTAATAATCTCCTATCAGTTATATTATGAATTAATTTTAAATTTTTAATTGTTATTCTATGATTATTATCAAAAGCATGCTCGGCAACACTTGATTTTTCTGTTCTACCATACTTTAAATGAGCTATATGTTCTTTGAATCTCGTCTGTATAGATCGTCTAGTTTGCCCAACATATTTTTGGTTACAATCCATACATCCAATTTCATATATTCCACTTCTTTCTAACATTTCAATTTTGTCCTTTGGACCACCTAATAGTTTCTTAATGTTAAACTGAGTCTGGTATACTAATTT
>MU183300.1:184756-218161 GCA_016904865.1 Pissodes strobi | reverse complement strand
ACATGGTTAGCGAAACGCGCGTCGAGTGCAAAAATTCTGTTTCGGTATTGTGGATAAAGCTCAGTTTTAGTGATACATGTGAGATAACTCCTGATAACTTTAATGATACCTTTGTTTTCCTAATTACAAATATTGTAGACAAACTAACTTTTAACACAAGTCTCTCACAAGAGATATTAAATTCAATACCTATGCAAAATAGTTCATTTGTTATTTTACCCATTACACAAGATGACGTCATTAGTGCTATAAATGACCTAAAAAGCTCACATTATTTGGACATTTATGACATAAATAGCGTAATAATTTAAGCAACAAGTACTTATTTGATTGAACCGCTCACGCACCTCTTTAATAATTGTATGTTAGGTATCTTCCCAGATTCTCTAAAAATTTCTCGCGTGGTTCCAATTTTTAAAAAAGGCAATGCCAATGAGGCAGAAAATTATAGGCCAATCTCAATAGTGCCCTCCCTTGTTTGGAAAAATTTTTGAAATTGTTTTGGCTAGAAACTTAAAGAAGTACTTTGAGACAAAAAATCTCTTGCACACTTGCCAATTTGCATACAAAGAGGGCCGTTCTACCATGCAGGCAGCTTCTATGGCCGTGGGATGCGCAGTCGATGGAATAGATAAGGGAGAGTTTGTGTGTCTCACACAGTGCGATCTCAGTAAGGCCTTCGACTGCGTATCTCATAGCTTACTTGTGGAAAAGCTGTTTCGGTATGGAATTCGAGGATTGCCTTTACAACTAATTAAATCTTACCTAACTTCTAGAAAACAATGTGTTTCTATAAATAATAATACTCCTAATCTAAGAGAGGTTGAACATGGGGATGCCTCAAGGCTCTGTCCTTGGCCCTTTACTATTTGTCGTGTATATAAATGATTTATTTACCTATTTATCGCCGAGCAAATGCATGTGCTACGCTGATGATGCTTTCCTAATCTGCAGCGGTAAAAACCTTGAAAAACTAAAAATTAATGCTAAAACCTATTGTCAAAAGCTAACACTTGGTTTACCCAAAACCAGTTAAAAATGATTATGTCAAAAACCCAGCAATTATTTATATCAGCTAAAAATCAAACTGGATAGCAAAACAACAAATTAAATTTTTTAGGCCTTACTCTCGATGATCGTCTGGGTTGGTGGGTCGCAGCTAAACTGTCCTCTACTCTTTTTTTAATGCGAAGGCTCAAGCCAATTATTAGTAAAGAAGCAATACTGACGGTTTATTACTCACTTTTCTACTCAAATATATCTTATGGTGGACATCTCTGGGGAAATTCGACCAAGTCTAATCAAATCTTTATATTGCAGAAGTAAGCTGTCCGTCTATTAGCTATGTCTATGTATTTAAACGAACAATAAAAAAGTTTCTAACTTTTTTATTGTCGTAAAAAAGTATTCTGTTGAGGATGTTTTAAAAAGTAATATTAATCAATATTTAAACTGATAATGTTATTTTATGTACATAGTTTTACTCGTAATTTGTTTGTAATTTTGCATAAATGTCTGTTTTATATCTATTTAATTTTTTACATCTAGGGTCAGTTACATGTGACTAATTTACCTGACTTGCTAGAATTGTATGTTTGTACAGAACAGTAGTCAATAAAGTATCTATCTATCTATCTATCTATCTAATTCGATGTCGGATGAAGAAAAACACAAGGCCGTTAACTCATTTCGAAATAACTGAACTCTTAGGTCGAGCATACTTAAAAGTACAATCAGGAGAAATTGCTGTCAAAGGAGTTCAGACTACAGGGATATGGATATATTCTTTGAACAATCATGATTTTAGAGACCATGATTTTCTAGCAACAGAAAACGATACCCATGATCTCCTAGATCACTCACGCAACACTGATGAAACCATCAGGTCAACAAAAAATCTCAGGGTTTCCCACGTAGTGTTTTCTAGTCTTGCTTCTACTTCCTTATTAATTAACAGTTCTAACGTCCCTGATTCAGTTCTCGGTTGAGAGGATTCAAATTGCTTTCGTAACTCCACATATCATCTATCCCATTCCTGTGAAGTAAAGAAGGCAAAATAACCGTGGAAAGAAGACTGGAAAAGCGCAAGTAATATCGGCTTCCCCATACAAGAAATAATTAGAGGAGTCTATAAAAAAGACAAGATTAAACGACAAAAAAGAGTAACTTAGGAGAAAGAGGTGAAAAGGAAAATGCGCGAATTAAGAATGCATGTAAGAATTTGTTATTTAATTGATATGGAAACGAAATAAGAAGAAAACTGATGATTTCCCTTTAGTTCAGAAGACGGCAGGAAGTTTCTTCCAAAAGGCAGTTCAGACGAAAGTCCCGATAGAAGAGCCCGGGCTGATGCTAAATGCATTTCTTGCAACTTATATTCTGAAGATAAGAGCGGCAAGGTTTGGGTGCAGTGCGTTTCATGTGGTTGGTGGGCACATGAACTATGTGCTCTTAAATATGTTAAAATTGGACGACTGGGTGCATATTTAAGACACGCTGGTCCATATTACCCATCATTCTGTTAAAATTTCCGTTACGTTTCATTTTAGTTTATTTTCATGTTTTATTTTTTTTTTAATATTTAAATTTTGAGTATTTAGCTTAACTGTTGGATAGGTTAGTAGCCTAGATATGAATAAAATGTTTTTATTTCATATATTTCATATATTTTATTTTTGCCTTTGCTTATGATGGTCCATATTTTTTGCCGCACTTACTCTACTTGGCTGTTGTTTCTCTGATTCGAGAAATATTCAAATAAATAACATTCGTGCATTAAAATGAACCAGATAATTTTTGCATTCAACGTGTTTTTTTCATAAATTGCATTCGTTTGTTTTCATATTTTTCGCAAAAATATGAAAACAAACTCTTTCAAAATAATGTAAAAACACGTTTCATGCAAACCTTATCGGTAAATTTGATGCACTTGTACAATTGCCCTTGATAATTTACACTTAGTTTACAGGGTGGCCATTTAAATGTTGGAAATTTTTCATAAATTAAAGATAGCTAGAATGTATTGCTATCTTAAAGCCGAGATAAATTCGAATCTTTTTTGTTAAATACGGTTTGCTCTATCTCTTAAAGGAAAGTGGTGGAGGGTGTTCGAATATTTTCGGAAATAAATGCAAATAACTTCAAAATGACTGAATGGTTCTTAATAAGCTTAGAGTTGTTGAAAAGGGCTTCTCTTGGGCTATCAGCCGTGCCTTAAATAAATTCCGACATAACCACAAATACGACAGATTTTTCCAAAAAAATTATGCAACGATATCACATTTTTAAAGCGAAAGACAGCCGAATGAGAGAATAAATCAATCACAGGCTAATATTTAATACGCAATTTAATTTCTTAACGAGCGCGATAAATAATAAAAAACAACCTTAGGATTTAATGACAACAGGCCTACCGAAAAAATCACCCAAAATCCGAATTATTTTCGAGTTTTAATTTCTTTTACTTATATTTCAGGTTAGATTAGAAAAATCGGGATGCAGTTTTCACTAGCATATTAGGCTCTCATTTAGGTGTCTTTGGTTTCGTTTAATTTAATTTGTTTGAGAAAAAAAACGCACCCTAGTGGCGAGGTAAGCACGCCATTCAAGGCACTACTGATAGCCTAAGAAAAGCCATTTTCAATGCCTTGAAGTTATTGACATTTATTTCCGAAAATGGTCGAACACCTCCCACCACCTTCGTTTAAGAGATAGAGCAAAAAGTCTTTAACGAAAAAGAAATAAATTTATCAACGAAAAAGAAACAAATTTATCTTGGCTTTAAAATGACAATGCATTCTATGCGATAGATCCTAATACAAAAAGTTAAAACAAGTTTTGTTCTAAAGCTAACGGGCTTTGAATTGAAGCTGACCTGATAGCCGGCTATCGGATGAAGCCAGCCTATGCGAGTCCGTTACACATGGGGCCAAAAGTAATTGAAACCGTAATGTTTTTTTTGCGGTCACAAAAGATAAATTTAAAAATTCAAGGTACAAAATCTGCAATTTTTTATTTGCCAGGCACAATTTAAAACTGTTGCAAAGTGGTGTAAAGAGTGGACAAACATTATGTTTATTAAGTAACTTGAAAAAGTTATTTGTGCGTAGAACTATTGAGAGTTCCTACTGAATCTTATATGATTTGTTAGGTTTATATTTTTTAAACTGTTTTGTTATCTATCGAATATATATGCTCTTCATATATTTATAAGGTTCATGACTTCCTATGTATAAGCTATAATGGCGCCCCTATATTGGAGCGATATTCGAATTAACCAAATTAACCCACATAAAAAGGTACAAGGTACGTCAAAAAATACTTTTACTAATATGGTTTAATTTCTTTAATGCAAAGAAACGTTTCACTTAAAATAACTTTGCTTCTTTGCTGTAGTAATAGATAAAATAAAATATCTAAAGCTTACCTGGTTGAGCATCTCCTTCAGCGTCATCAGAGATTTCGGAAACAGGGACATTTTCGTTATAATCCTCATTTTTTAAGGGCGTTTCTGTTGAGGTACAATTTTGACTCGTAGGAGATGTTAATGGAGTTTGGCATTTATTTTCGTTGAGCGGATTATTCTCATTTTCCGAGTTTACCTGAAGAAAACAAATCAGATTTATTATGTTCGCTAATGCTGAGCCTCTAATGTTCATACACATTATGCTATTTTTATTTAAATGTGCAGTTGCAGAATGATTTATGGACGGTGTGTTAAATATGGTGAATGGCCTAAACGTCCAGTAAAATAATAAACTCCGGGTAAAACTAATAATGGCTCGATAAAAGCAATAAGAAAATCGGTGAAAGAATAAATCAGCGATAAAATAATAAAGAGCAGCTCTAAAAAAATAACTAAAACGTGATTAGATTTATAAAGGAGAGTGGGTAATAGCCGCTTTCACGCATGGAAAATACACTATATGCTCGCTATTCTTTAAGAAAATTTAACCTTGAATTCTGCCACAAAATCCACCAGAAACTGCCTCCAACCACCAAGGAGATTTCAGACAATTAAATGTATAAATCTATATTATGTCAAAAAATTGGAAAACGTATTCCATCAAATTTTCCCCAATATATCAAAAGTAAAGCTATTTATTCAGATTCGTAAAATTGCTGAAATATTGAAAACTTTACAAATTTGCTGCGATTGTATGCATGTTTCAATCTAACCTCATTTCCAAAGTGTCCTTTAATACAGTTTTTGGCGTTAAGTCTCGTCAAGTAATCGGCTTTTCTAAAAAAAGATACTTTTCGAAGAAAATAAAAAATCTACATTTTATTAACTTAGAAATTGATGCTTCTAAATTTTCCCTGAAAAGTAATTTTTCCCAAAATTCTCGAAGATATTAGAGTTTTCTCCCAGAAATTCCCTATCAAACTATGTTAAGTTTTTTCCAGCCTTGCGACTTTTCCGGCGCTAGAACCATCCAAAGTGACTCCTTTTTCAAAAATATATGCGGTAAAAAAATACTCGACATTTTCCGATTCTCCTCAATTTCAATAAGGTTCGGAAACCGTTAAAAAGTACGTGTCCACAAAATTTCATCAAAATTGCTTAATTTTTTCGCCATCAAATCAAAATTTTGAAAAATCGCAAATTTGACGTAATGACTCACAAACCGAAAATCTCATCGCCAAAAACAATTTATCGTTAGCGGCCTCCAAAACATGCTGCTAAATTCCAAATTTCCACTCAACAGCTATTGCGGGCCATTAGATGCATGTCAGCATATTCGCTATAGGAATAATGCTTCATTAAGTCTTGCGTACTCAATCAATCAAACAATTTTGCCAATAACACATTGGTAACGAAATTAAAATGGCTGGTGTTTTGTTGTAGTATTCTGATTTCTTATTTCAAAAATGTGTTATACAAAAACCTAATTTCTTGAAAAATGACTAATTTTATTGAAACAAATGTGAAGTTCCCTTTTTAAAGAGGAATAACCAAAGTATTTGAAAAACCAGTTTTCAGCTGTATAAAATAACACCTATCAAAACTTTGTGTGTGCGGTGGCAAGTCCGTTCCTGACGACATAAAATATCTTCAGTGGCATGATTTTATGAATCCTTATGGCCTACATAAAAAAGTTAAAATATCATTAAATCATTCAAGTAGTTCAAAAGTTAGAGTCGAAAAGGTTAGTCGCTGAGTGCCTTTTTGGGGCAGGTTATAGGACACTTTAGGATTTTTTTTTCTATGACAAATTATTATTATATTTTAGGCCTTATATATACGCTCCCGAGAATATGCCATATACCTAGCGTATATCCTGTATATAGGTATGTATGGCATTATTTTATTCATTGTAAATATTCCATATCTGTTAATAGATATCCAAATAAAGAAGTTGAGCATCAATAGTTATTGTTTTTTTTTTCAATTATAGATAATTTTTTAAAATCATGTGTTCTTGTTTAGTGTTTAATTATTTTTGTTTTCTTTCTTAACTTAATATATAACTATAACTTAAAACTGAGTTTTATCTTGGGATATCTACATAAAAATCGAACTTTTCAAAATTAGCTCACAGTTATTTTCGGTATTCTTTTTCAAAACGTATAGTTTGTCCTATTTTCAAATCGTAGAGAAACAAAAATATATAAAAATAAGATTTTGTAAAAATGTGCGATGATTTTGAAAGATATGCATATTTAAGTTTCAAAAAATAAGTAACCGACGATAACCACAACGACTGCTCTAAAGCTTCAGTAAAATTTTAAATATGATATGGATTGCGCCAACTTTACGTTACGCTCGCCAAGTTTGAACGTTAAAAAATGTAAGCAAGTGTTTTGTTACGCTTCAGTATGGCTTGTGAAGTTGGAACTAATAGATTTTTCAAGTGAAAACTTCTTTAGACGCGTTCAGCACATTTTTTCGTGGGTGGTGAATGAAAGTGAACAGCCATATAAGGCGTCATGCTCGACTGTGTTTAGGTTAATCATTTTTTTTTTCGAAAACGACTGCAAGTGGAAATTTGCGATTTAACACGTTTTTAGAGAATACTTGGGAGTTGCCGACGGTCATTTGTTTATTGCGATTTGATTTTCTGTTTCTGAGTTATTAAGTCAAGTACCGATTTTTTAAAATTTTGCTTTGATCGGTAACTGTTGAAGAAAAATAATTATTTTTGATGAAATTATCTGGACACGTCCCGTTTGACGGTACCCCGAACCCTACTGAAATTGGCGCGAATCGGAAAATGTCGATGATTTTTTTAGGGCGTGTATATTTTGGAAAAAATGGGGACTTTGGGTCGTTCAACCAGCAAAACAGTAGCGACGCAACGGTCGAAAAAACCAAGACCACTGTTTATAAGAGCAATTCTTAAATGTTTCTCAGTTTCAAAAATGGCGGGAAATGGACTTTGGACGAAAAAATGTAAAATATCGACTTGTAGGTCAAAAAAAATTATTTTGTATATAGAAAATCGATTACTCGACGAGAATCTACACCAAAAACTGTTCAAGAATAAATCTTAGAAATGATGATGCCTTTTATATACATGGCGAGCTAGTTGAATTAATTTTTTTCGCCATTTCTAGTTTTAACACTACACCTATTTTATTTCTGGAAAACCGAAAAATCTGGAACATATTCTCGCCTTTCGAATTATTTACTACTGTTGTGCGAAGCACACACCGTTTTTAGCACTCTTGTATTCGTATTATGATACTTACCCAAGGTATTAACGACTGAACGAGGAACAGCACTGGATTAGGGGCGCTCCTGATGGCTTCCACGGCCTTGTCGTGGGTTGCTTCCCTTAAATCGATGCCACTTACTTCCAATATCCTATCACCGGTCTGTAAATGAGACGCGAAAATGGCAAAATTAGAAAAGCAATTTTATTCAGTGATTAAAATTCTAACGGAGTATGAAATCAATTTAGGGTAAAATATGTTGTACAGGGTTTTAATATACATCTGAATTATCAGCTTGTATTAAAGGATAATTAAGGCATATATTTAACTTGGGAGCTTACATTTAAAATTATCAGACTTTTCGACGTTATTTGCCTATACACCCTACTTTTAGTTTAAGTTTCTTCGTGTTGCCGTCTCAGAACCTGATCGCGATTTATCTATTTAGCATGGAGCTGAGCATTCGAGAGCCATCGCTATTCAAATCTCTATGATTAAATTAAACTTTAAGTAATAAAACAACCATTTAATTTTTTTTTAAATTAATGCAGTGGATTATTTAGATGAATTTTAAATTTTTGTTCATACGTTACAAGCATGACATTCTCTTCCCATCAATATAGTCAGATCGTCATAGTTATAAATATATTGCAATTTGCTGGTTAGGCTCTTTAAAAAATTAGCTAACATATTGGCAAATTCAGCTCTTGTAATTCTGTGCTAAAATATCCCTAAGGTTTTAAACTCAGATAACAATTAAGTGAAATTTAATTGTTTTTTAGGCCAACCTAAACTTAAAACCCAAAGTAAAAATCTTAACGAACTTGTCAGGAATTTCATCTCTTTACAGATTCATAATCCAAAGGTTTTGAGTTCTGATAAAAAGAAGTTGTGCTGCTGATTTTTGAGTTGATTACATTAATTTAAATTTACATTTTTTTATTTTGAAGTGTTTTTTATAAATATAATTTAGAATATTATCTGGATTGAGAAGAGATTTAGATTAAGATTCTTTGTGAAAAGACAACAATCATGAAAATTAATGTAAAAGTAAATAGCAACATTTTTATAGTAACCAAATCCTGAATAGTCAAGTGTACGGGAAATGAGTCGTTTATAACAATTCTGGCGAACATAAATATAATAATGAGATAAAAATATATAGGTATGAAAACGTTCTGTTTCTTTTGCTTATCTGATTTGTTTTTAATAAACGCTAAAAACAACTATGGTCACAATCTAGAAATTATTATTTAGATATGTTCATCAGGCATATAAATCAAAAAGGTTAAACAAAAAACTCTTGTACTACATAATAATAACTAAAGACTGGATTATATGCAACCATAAACGGTCAAGAAACAAATAAGGAAAGACATCAGAGCATACAAGACAAAAATAATTAATAACACCATAGAACAAAATGCCGGTATGATGGTACTAAGATCAAAACTCTCAAAGGGCAAAACACAACCTATCAAAATAAAGGATAAAAACGGCGTAACGGTAACAGACAAAAAAGAAGTAGCTAGAGTAATAGAAGATCCAGGAATAAGGACTCAAGTAACGAACATCGGATCTGAAGAAATGCTTGATATTACAATAACGGAAATCGAGGCAGTACTAAATCAAATGAAGAATGGTAGATGCCCAGGAGAGGACAGGATCCCAGCTGAAATCCTCAAATTAGGAAGGAACATGCTAAAACAATATATCAGAAACCGCTTTAATAAATGCCTACAGGAAGGTCAAGTACCGGAATACTGGCAGAAGCAGAAGTCATTCTACTCTTTAAAAAGGGTGACTCAGCCGATATAGAAAACTATAGACCAATCAGTTTACTATCCCACCTATACAAGCTCTTCACAAGGATAATTACTAACCGATTGACCCCTAAATTAGACTTCTACCAACCTGTAGAACAGGTTGGTTTTCGCAAAGGGTATGGAACAATGGACCACTTACAGACAATTCGAGCCCTGATAGAAAACATCAGAGTATAATATCCCAATCCATGTGGCTTTTGTTGATTTCCGGAAAGCATTCGGTTCGATCGAAATGTGGTAAATACTCATGCCCATGGACAATGCTCGAATCGATTCCAGATACACAACACTCATCAGGAATATATTCAGAATGCAACTTTCCATATAAAAATCGACGAAGGAATGAAAACAAGTAGTATTAAAATTAAACGTGGAGTAAGACAGGGTGATACAATTTCACCGAAGCTGTTCACCCTCGCACTGGAAGATGTTTTTAAGAGGCTTCCATGGGGGAAAAAGGGAATCAAGATCGATGGATCATACTTGAGCCATCTTAGATTTGCTGATGACATTGTGCTTATATCGGAAGATATAGCTGAGATCGAGTCAATGCTCCGGGAATTGAATCAGCAGTCAGGGAGAGTTGGTCTAAAAATGAATTATTCAAAAACAAAAATAATGACCTCAAGAAATGTACAAATACTCGTAGACAACGTTATTATCCAAGTAGTTGATGAGTACAACTACCTAGGCCACACCATCAAACTTGGAAAAGACAACCGAGAAAGTGATATTAAGAGACGCGTCCAACTCTCTTGGGCAGCATCTGGAAAAATGTCCCATATACTGAACACAATTCCCATCAATTTAAAACAAAAAGTGTATGATACATGTATCCTGCCAGTATCTACCTATGGACTTGAGACAGTTGCTCTAACACAAGTTAATGCGAAAAAGCTACGAGTAATGCAAAGAGGAATGGAAAGGTTGATGCTTGGAATATCTCTCAGAGATAAAATTAGGAATGAAGAGATTCGCAGAAGAACGGACATTAAGGACATAGTGCAAAGAATTGCCGAACTGAAATGGCAATGGACGGGTCTCATCGCAAGACAGAAGGATGGGAGAAGGACACCAAGAAGCATGCAGTGGCGACTCAGGGAAACGAAAAGGAGTGTCGGTGGACCCCCCTGCGATGGATAGATGACATCAGACAGATTGTCGGTAATCGATGGTATCAGGTGGCTCAGAAGAGATGGGAGTGGAAGATGTTATGACAAAGAAGAAGAAGAAGAAGATAAACCGTAAGAATACGGGCATATATACGCTTTTTTTTTGAACTTATGTAAGATATATGCAAAGAAAATACATAAATATGCAATGAATATGTAGTAATACAACAACTAAATTTTGATTTTCTGAATTAAATTTTTACTAAATTAGTTGATTGAGTATTGAATAAAAATAAATTAAAGTTGTATATACTTTATTAAATCGCAAATACAATTTTCCTATATTAATTTATATGAAACTCATATTAATATTAATTTGAAAAATTATAAAACGCACTAGTTATTACGTGTTACCAGGTTTTGAACTAAAAAATGGTGGCGTCTATCACTAAGGACATGTTTTTACAGGGTTATCCAACGAGGACTAGACAAGGCGATTTTTTGACTTTCCCTGTACTTTTATAAAAAAAAAAACTGAAATAGCCATCTTATGTAATTTTCTCCCGCGAATTCGGATATGTTCAGCAAAAAACAATTGAACATCAAATAAAAGTGGTAGGGGTCACTTTGATATTTTTTTAAATAGGATGCCATATTTTTAATGTGCTTATCCGATTTCCCATATAAATTTTGATCTAAAATGATGGATTTTTAATTCAAAAACACCTTTTTTCTTCAGTTTTAAATTTGGAAAATGTTCGTCGTACGATTAATACCTGATAGATGGATACCCGTTTTACCTGTTCAACCTTTAACCTGCTTTATAGCGGCCGTCAGTCAGACCAAATAATCAACTTTCAAATTCCTATACTATATTTTTCACGAATTAGTTAAAAATAATGGTAGTTTTATGCAAATCTATTATTGTCTACGTATAAAATCAGTATGACATATTAGAAAAAAAACTATAAACTAACTTAATAACTTTAATCTCAATAATATAATTGTTCGATGAGTCCTCCATTATTTTCAAAACACGACCGATGCCCCCTTTACAGTCTCTCCAAGGAATCTCTTACAATATTTTGGTCCTGGTTAAGTCTATTAATTTCATTTATAATTTTTTGCTGAATATCCTCGAGACTTCTATTCGGTCGCTGATAAACTACAGTTTTTAAATTACCCCATAAAATGTATCCATTGGCGTGATATCGGGGCTATTTGGTGGCCAATGAATTGTTCCGTTACGGCCAATCCACTGATTGTACTTAATGCTCATTTGTATGTTAGCACTTCTCGAACTGCATGAGGCGGAGCACCATCCTGCTGCCAAATGATATTGTTGTAGACTTGCAATGGCAATCTTTCCAAGAAATCCTCAATATTGTTTTGAAGAAACTGGCGGTATCTTTGGCCTGTTAAAGAGCCACGATAAAATAGTGGTCCAATGATTCGATTTTCTAACATCCCACACCAAACATTAAGTGAGCTCCTTCCTACCTTGAAACTTTATCATTTCATATCTATGAGAGTTAACTGCTGCCCAGTATCTTGTATTTTTCCGATTGTATACCCCCGATGTTGTAAATGACGCTTCGTCAGTCCATAGAATTTTATTATATAAATTATAATCTTCGTCTTGCTCACTCATTAGCATTGAAGCAACAAATCGAAATCGACGTTCTTTTTGATGTTGTGTTAAGTATTGACCGGGAAGGATGTAATATGATTTTAGACCACATTTTTTTAAAGTTCTGTGAACTATTCCATAGCTTACTCTCCTGAGTCCTGGACCATACCTTAATTCTCGTACCGCTTGCGTAATAGAACTCTTCGGATTTATAGTAAAATATTGAACAATGACTCGATTCCTTCTATTCTGTCTTTTCATCTTTCATGGCTTATCTTTCAATATCTTGCTTTCTTCAAATAGGGTCTTAATTCTGAGAATTGTATCTACTGAAATGTGTCTCTGGAAACTCTCAAAAATGTTCTTTGAGTTTGTCGAGCATTCTCTCCACTTTTGTAATATAATTTTATTACACTTAGTCGTTCTTCTAAAGAATATTTCATTATTTGTAACTAATTCCTGAAAAATATAGTATATAAATTTGAAAGTTGATTATTTGGTCTGACTGACGGCCGCTTTAAAGCAGGTTAAAGGTTGAACAGATGAAACGGGTATCCATCTATCAGGTATTAATCGTACGACGAACATTTTCCGAATTTAAAACTGAAGAAAAAAGGCGTTTTTGAATTAAAAATCCATCATTTTGGATCAAAATTTATATGAGAAATCGGATAAGCACATTACAAATAGGGCATCCCATTTAAAAATATATCAAAGTGACCCCTAGCACTTTTATTTGATGTTCAATTGTTTTTTGCTGAACATATCCGAATTCGCGGGAGAAAATTCCATAAAATGCCTATTTCAGTTTTTTTTTATAAAAGTACAGGGAAAGTCAAAAAAACGCCTTGTCTAGTCCTCGTTGGATAACCCTGTACAAAGAACACGATCTCTCTACTTTCTACTGAAGTTACAGGCCAACATTTTAATTTTGGACCTAAGGCAGGTTTAATAGCCAAATTTACAGTTCTCCATGACATTATGTTTACTACCTGCCTTAAAACCTCTGCTTTTTTTTCTAGTAATTATTCTAATTTTGCCACTACTGCTTTTCCTACATCACCTCGGATTTGTTTGCAATTTTGTACCCATGAGTCTATTATATTCATCGACTCTGGTAGACCTGTACAGGGTTATCCAACGAGGACTAGACAAGGCGATTTTTTGACTTTCCCTGTACTTTTATAAAAAAAAAACTGAAATAGCCATCTTATATAATTTTCTCCCGCGAATTCGGATATGTTCAGCAAAAAACAATTGAACATCAAATAAAAGTGCTAGGGGTCACTTTGATATTTTTTTAAATGGAACACACCGTATATTACTACATTTTTGGACTGCTCTCAAATCTAAACCGCACAAGATCAAAGAAAACGGTTTGCACATTCCTATCTTAAGTTTTCATAAACTATCGAATGATAGTAACTTTGAATTTAACCGGAGGTTTAAAAGTTTCGGTTAATTTTATCCGCAGCAATGTTCAATTGTTTTTTGCTGAACATATCCGAATTCGCGGGAGAAAATTACATAAGATGGCTATTTTAGTTTTTTTTTATAAAATTACAGGGAAAGTCAAAAAATCGCCTTGTCTAGTCCTCGTTGGATAACCCTGTACACGATTCTTCTAGTTGCAAAATACTGTCTGCTATAAATACAATAGTTAATATACAACTGTTGATCCACTTTAACATTTTGAAATATTTATTTACATTTTGGATGCACTGTGAATCATCAGACATTTGTGAAATTGCCTTTCAGTTTTTGGAAATTATCTGCATAAACTATTGCCGCAGGAATTCAGGTACCCCATCTGGTCACGACAGGCCTAGTGTTAATGGTACTCCGGGCAAATTCGCCTTGTAAATCTACATTCTTAATGGGGCCTTTATGAATATTTTTCTCACTTTTGCTATAAGGTCATTGACCAACGGGAAGGAAGCTCTAATAATTTCCGCAACCCTATTTAATCCGTGAGCTAGCAAGTTACATGAATTAAATTTTCATAAAATATTACTAAATTCTGTCCGCCTTTATCATATATGGCGCAGCATCGGACAACAGGACAAGAATTTTATCTATAGGAACTGAATCCGGCAAAAAAAAATGTGTTAATGTTTCTTGAATAAGACGGGTAACTGTAAGGTTGTTTGTTTTTTTCCATTTCTTTTACAGTTACGAGGTAAGCTTTTCCATTAGGTTAATCTTCTGTGAGTTTTCCCATCATTAAATTAACTATGTAACGACCACACCACACCTCCAATTTTGTTCTTTATTTAATCTAGCAGTGTACGAAACACCTTTCCTACGACGTTTTTTCTTAACGTTGATTTATCTGGAGCCTTAAATTTTTAATATTTTTTTTTGGCAGAAAAGTGTTTACTTGCGGGTTGGTCAGCTTGTTAGAGGAATATTAGCAGCCAAAAACATTTGACACAGATCTTCGTTAAATTCTGACCGACCATGGTTTTCGTTTTTAAAAGTCTCAAAAAACTGCCTTAACGTTGGCTGAATGTGACCGGACTTCATCTTGTTAACCTTAGCAATATAAGACGGCACCTTAATGTGTTGATCTATTTGGAATTTCTTCGAGTAGGAAAGAACTTTTGAACAAGGTTTGCAAAAAATCCTAAAGCCTGTCCCGTCCAAAACAAGTTCTGGATAAGTCTTAATCCATAAAGTACATCGTATTTTCGACATAAAAACCACATTCGTTTTCATTTGCACTTTGTTTGGGCGTACAATACTAGCTGCGGCTACGGCTACGACAAACGACAACCTCAATAGAATAGTTTATTACTGTATGTCATTTATTACTTTATTCGTCTATTTATTGCGCCTATTTATCGCGCTCTTAGGGAAATAGCAATCTAAATCGAGTTCAGATGCTCAGGCGCTGCACCATTCAGGCGGCGCAGCGGCGCGGCGGCTGAGGGCCATAAACCGTAAGAAAATAAATAACACATACATCCTAAATCATGCTTGGATATGCAAGAGTACTTAAAATATGCATTTCTCCTTCAAAAACACAAAAATATGAAAAAAATGCATGCATATGTAAAATGCATAAATCCGGTCTTTACTAATACCAATAATCCTAATGAAAATGATGAATACGAAGATGAGCTGCAAGTTTTACTTCACGTTCAAGAACATCCTCGGGCAAGTTTAGTCTAAAGATTTAAACACGAAGGTAATGTTTATTAGAATGTTATAAAAAACATAAGTATAAATCCTTCAAGCCGAAATGTATTCATATTGTACTCTCATGTGACTTCGATATTAGATTTTCATTTTAAGATTTGTTCGTTCTTGACGACGGGGGCAGATTTGTTCCTCGAAACGTGGACCGTTTTCCAGTTTTCTTTAGGGTTTTCAGCTTCGTTAGGGTCACTAAACTACCACTTGTGCTGTTTACACCCTGGAGCCAGAGCCGAGGAGGCTCTAGCTTATAAGAAATTGAAAACATTGGTGGAGCCACAGGTAATCAATTGTAAGGTAAATTTGATTTGTGTCACGGGTTATTCGCATTTTTTAGGAATGACAAGACATTTTGGATAGAACATTCTCTTTTCAGATGAAGCAAAAATTTACAACAAATGGCATCTTTTCATCACAAAATTCTTGTTACTGGGGTACAGACAACCTTCATTGGATGGTAGGAATCAATATTCAGAAAGTGTCAACGTGTGGCGTGAGATTTTAAAATTTTAGGGCTAGTTTTTTTTATGAAAATTTTATAGTGCTCGTTTTTTTTTGCAAGGAGAATTCAGCGAAATCCTTTACTGGTGGTAAGACAAGAATTAATTTTCGAATTACATGGAGCACCTTGTCATTTCCAAATGAACGTAAGGGAATGATTGAGCCGAAATATCCACAATAAGTGGATGGGACGTCCTTCTCCTCAAGATTCTCATTTCGCATATTGGCCTGTGAGGTCACCTGACCTCACGCCCCTAGATTACTGCCTGTGAAGAAAAGTAAAGGAATTGGTGTGTTAATGCACTGAAGATTAGAATTCGACAAGCTTGCAATGGGTTAAAATCATTCGAAAATGTCAATGCATTGAAAAAATAAACTTTTAATATGCATACAAAATAATGGAGGATCGGCAGAAGCATAGCGTAATGAATTTTGTGTGCTTTTTATTAAGTGTTTGATTGTATTTGTTATCTTTTGAATATTTAATTCGAATATTGTCGATTATCATTGGTATTATTTCTTGTATTATTTCTTTGTTAGTATAGTAAAAGTCCATTGCAGAAGTGGAGTGAATTTTTTTATTCTTAGGAAAGTCTTTAGAAAGGCTTCTAGACTTCTCTAAGTATATCTTTCTTGTTTATAAAAGTTTGTATATAATCTAAATATGTGATTTTAAACAATTTTTTCAGACAATATTTTTCTTAAAAATTTAAATTAGAGGTAGTTTACTCTTAGGTAAAACTAACGTTTTTGTAATTTCTGGCTACCCCGTATACAAAAACTGATTCTTTTCTGGACGAATCATGTTTTTTTTTGCTAAAATCGATAACAAGAAAATTGTCCATATGTTAACTAAAATCGTACACATACTGTATAACTATGTAGACATTCTGTTCCTTCGGTATACCTGATTCGTTTCTGATTATTCAAAAAAGACCTATGGATATAATATTTAAATTAATATTTAAATATATTTCTCAACTCGAATAAATACAAAAAGGTTAAACAAAAATTCTCGAACTATATAATAAGAACATAATTTACGAGATGTCATGTTTGGATTTTGGGTGTCAGGGACGTTATATCGGTACAACGCCAACGATACAATGGTTGAAACAAAGGCGGTTTGGAATGCCGGTCGTTGTTTTCCGATTTGCCGCGAAATTGCAAGGGTTAGTACAAGGGCACAGCTATTAAAGAGGTATTGCGTGGGAGGAAAATATTATATTGGGCGCTCTACAATTCTTAAGGGGACAGAACTAGCAGCAATGCCAAAACATCAAGAGGAAAAAGTACAAACTATTAATAAAATTAATAGTTAGTAAAAGAAGGAACGTTTTAAAAGGACACAGGGAATTTGTTTTTATACTTATTTAACCTTCATAAACCCGTGGTCAAAAAATTCCAATAAACCCCAACATTTTTTTGTTGAAATTAACATTTTTTAAATGTTTTTTATAAAGGTATATCATTAAATAAATACATTTTCATTTTAAGAAATTATATATTTTGTTTTTTACATAAGTACGAGGTGAACATAAATATAGATAAACGAACAAACAATAATATACAAAATTGATTTTATTTATATCATAAAGCAGTAATGAAAAAAAAAATGTGGCATTTTAGATAAAAATCTAATTACACTTTGTACAAATATATGTGTTTTTGGAATATTTTGCACATACGTACTGATTGCATCGAATACAAAATTTTCTAAATTTACTGTCTTTATTTCTGAGGCATAAAAACATCACTGTTGTCTTGGTGTTACTGGAGGAGTTTGTTCGTTCCTTACGTTTAATTCTGGTAATATGATTAACATGGACTGGTTTATGTTGGAATGTAATGGCTTGTTACTATTGTACCTACGAATTATATTATTCCTTATTAATTCTTGTCCTAACCCCAACAAAAACATTCTTCTCCTATCCAAACGATTTTATTTCCAATCTAGATTTTTTAACATTCAAAGTTTATAGGCATTGATACAACCATTTTATAATAAAAGACTATTAAGATAATTCTTATGAACGAAATTCTCCAAACCTTAGTAACTCACCAAAACTCGGATAGATAGCGAAAAGATATAGTTTCATTTAAAATATTCAGTTAAAATATGTTGCCCTCTGTTGACGACAATCTGCACTTGGTAAATACAGATTTCATTTTTAAAGGGGTGTCGTATACTGTCGGCATAAATATATCGGACAGTAACAAGGTTTATTGACCTTGGGGCAGGAATGCATCATTCAAACTGGCAGTTGGGGGAGTAAGGAACTGGTTAATACTTGTAGAATCTGAATACTATTCTCAGTATTCTCCGATATTGACAAGGTCATTTCTTTCTTTAGAATAAAATAAACTTGAAATTAGAGGTTTGGGAGTATGTTATGTATTTTAATTTACTTAAGTATTAATTAGGCGGGAACGTGAGCTCGACCTAGACCGAACACGAGCTATCTCGGAAATTACGGGGCAGACGAAAAAAACACTTACTACCAAAAATATGTATTTTGATAGCGAGATTTTCATTAAATCGGCTGTAATTATTGTAATACGGTATAAGCGTTATAACTAAACGGTATATAGGAAAAAGATGGGTTTCCTGGGGTACTTTAACGCGCAGTATTTCGTTTGATCGTACGACGTACGACGTTTCGATTTTTTTTTAATTGGCTAAACGTAATTTTTCTATTTTCCCAATTTTCTTCGTAGCGGAGAGAGATATCTCAAATCGGTTTGGGCCAGTGTCTGCGTCGTCTGAGGGTCGATCGAAATGACACGCTTTTATAACATTTTTCATAGGTGTGAAGTTATCCATAAAATCTGAGCCATAAACGCGAGTCACAACGCTTTGGCCTACAATTTTAAGGCCGGCCGGAAAAAAATAGATAATTAATTGAAGCGAATGCTATAAAAAAAAACTGTGAAAACTTAAGGAAATGTCATAAAACTATACTAGTGGTAGAAGAATGTAGTCCCATCCCGCCAGAGCAGAAAAACAAACCATACATTCTTAGCACCCTTATAGATTTAAATAAGCCTAGCAACACTATTGATGGATGTGCGTTAACAGATATAGGTAGAAATATCAGGGACAATAACGGAAGCATACTAGAAGTTGCAGAATGCATTTCCATCCCGTCAGAGTGTCTCAAAAAAATTAAAATTCAGAAAAACAAGGAATAAATTCTCCGCGCCCTTAGAATCAAATTAGTTTACTAACCTTATTAATCGATGTGCGTCGACAAGAATTGGTACACATATCAGGGATAGTCATAGAAGTATACCAGAGATAGCAGAATGCATTTCCATCCTGTCAGAGTGTCTCAAAAAAATTAAAATTCAAAAAACAAAATAAATCTTTTGCGTCTTAAAAATGAGCATTTTCTTCATATTTAGCCACGAAATAGGGAATTTCGTAGGTGGATGATATTTTTCGTTTCGAATACTTTAGGAGGGGTTTTTTTGGGAATGCCGAATTTGATTTTGGCATCGAGAAGGTCGTATGACATTTGTGTGCAGAAATATTTCGAAAAAGTAGAAATTTTGAAGAAAAAAAATAACACCCTGCATATACTTTGGAAAATGTTATTTTATTGATGGTAAGATGTAAATGGCTTCCTTTAACCGTTTCCGAGTTAAGAACGAGCAATTAGGATATGTAGTTGGACTCAGTTGGAGGGTACGTTTTTAAGTTTTCTTACCCATAGCCTGATTTAGGCAAACCATCTCTCATGCGAGCGGAATATTAGCATTTTTATAATTATTTAAAAAGGACGTAACCGGCGGCGGCGTCTTCTGCAATACGTGGATACAGTCGGACTTACCGCTGATGCAGTTCGACAGTTGAGGGGCGGCGAAGGCCGTCAGTAGCAGTAGTTTTGTTTTTAACTGTTTTGATAGGGGCTGAGTGAAATCAAATTTTTTTTATCGCATTCCTTTCGAAACTTATTACCCTTGCTGTTGACTATACGCCTGCATGGCAGGCGTGGGTATGCTGCGGCTACTATAACCGATTTAAAAAGTGCAATTTGTCAAATGAATATAAAATGCACACATTTTGCTTCCCATCGTTTTTCTTGGGAGCTTCGTGCTATGGCTATTTTAGAGTTTAACTCGATATATCTACCTAAAATCATTTTATAAATTATAAAATGCTAAAATGAGGAAATTAATTTGAGATAAATGTTTTATTCTATACACATCAGCGTTTGGTAGGTCGATGCGTTAATTTCAATTTTATACACAGATTAAATTTAATATAAAGCACTTTGCAATACATATGTATTGTTGATATAATTTTCTTAATGTTTTAAGCACATTCCCAATTTAACGTATCAACTTACCATATATTTTCTATAAAACAGAAATCGAGCAAAAAATAATATGTCACAACTTTTGTTAGTAATGCTTTCCCTTTTCAGAAACATAATTTGTGTGAATATTTGCATCTACGACAGCTTTTTAATATTTTCACTTTCTTCCCAAGCAGATTGTTACACAAAACTAAAAAAAATATTTTGCAGTTTATCGGTCGCAATGTCGCATCTAATCGAAACCGCACTAAACTTTCGAGAAAAAAAAATCATAGTTGTACATATTTTATTATAAAGTTACATTTTTTATCAGGCACACCTATTGATTCATTTAATAATTACTAAGGGGATTGCGTAAATGCTTAGTAATTTTCTGCTACCTAAATTATTAGTGCAAAATAAATTATAGTTTAAAAAACTAAAAAAACACGGTTTGATCGAAACCGATCTAAAAAATTATAAAATAGAATAAAGTGATTCAAAAATATGATTTTATTTTAAAAAGCGTGGGGTGCTTAAGTGCCATAAGTTTATCACAAAAATCAATTTATCGCTTTGATTGACCAACAGTTTATATGTCAAATTTGATTGATTACTTCAATTTACTAGCAGACTATATGAAGTTATCTTATCATTTCAACAAGAATTTATCTGCAAAAGTCAATTCATCATTTCAGATGACCAATAATTTATATGTAGATACATTAGATTTAACTCCTCAAATGGCTTGCAGTTTATATGAATATTTTATTTAAGTATCGTTTCAATTGACTGGCGGTTTGTAAGAAGCACTAGATTTATCGTTACAATCGACTATCAGTTTATGAGAAGAATCAATTGTTCGTTTTGATTTACCAACAGTTTATATGCCAAATTTTATTGATTACTTCAATTGACCAGCATATTATATGAAAGGTTAATTTATAGTTTCAATTGGGCAGCATTTTATATGCAAAATTTCGTTTGAATTAACAAGAGTTTATTAGCAAAATTCAATCATTCGAGATGACCAATAATTTATAGGTAAATTAGATTTACCTTCTCAATTCACCTGCAGTTTATGAGAAAAAACAATTGGTAATCTTGATTTAGCAACAGTTTTATGCCAAATTTCATTGATTACTTCAATTAACCAGAAGATTATATGAAAAGTTAATTTATCATTTCAATTGACCAGCAAATTATTTGCAAAATTTCCTTTTAATTAACAAGAGTTTATCAGCAAAATTAAATTAATCATTCCAGATGACCAATAATGTATACGTAAATTAGATTTATTTTAAAATTTTTGCTACTGACTGGCGGTTTATAAGAAACACTAGATTTATCGTTTTATTATAAAATAATATCATAACTACAATGGCAAACGAATTCAGGACAAAGTGGTCAAGGTCAACTTGTTTCCCAACAAGTCGCCGCCGGCGCTTGAAAAATAGCATCCCTCTGTTAGTGTTTGAAAGTACTACGGTCATCCAGAGCCCTCTGCTGATATTCATGTTAACTTTGTTAATATTGATTATTTATTTGCATTTTTCAGGATAATTTAGTTTTCGTAGCGCTTCGTAGGTGGAGACGTTCCTGGGGCTATTTTAAGCGACGGAGAAATTTTAGCATTGCGATTATCTTAATAGTCTTTTATTATAAAATGATACAACCAATGTCCAGCAGATGAAAAAAT
The DNA here is from genome assembly GCA_016904865.1 of Pissodes strobi. NCBI lineage: Eukaryota > Metazoa > Arthropoda > Insecta > Coleoptera > Curculionidae > Pissodes > Pissodes strobi. Next base: position 196,238 of record MU183300.1, on the reverse strand, counting down.
ATTGCAATCGGCCACCGATTACTTTTTGTTTGTGTCGTGTATGCTTTTGACAGTTTGTTTGTTGTATCAACTGCACCCTTTGTTTTATTATAGTGTAAGATGATATCCGGTTTGTAATTAGTTTCCTCTCCACTAACTTTGTCATCTTTATGTTCTGTCGATAAAAGAATTACTGATGCATTTTTTTGGTACGTAAGAAACTAAGGTTTGTTTTCCATAAAAGCAAACATGCTTGAAAACTACTTCTTATATTTTGCAGGGCACAGCTCTTTTGGAATGTAAGCCTTATTTTTACGTAGAGTACCACACAAGGTAATGTGTTTGTCTAAAAGTTTATCGGGTAACTCAATACTGGTAAAAAAGTTATCAGTAGTTATTCCATATCCTGTAGATAAATGGTCTGCCAGGTTCATTACTACCCTTTGTCCCTGACCTTTTTCGGGATTTTTACCTTCTAACTTGCCTAAATAAATTTGCTCTTCTCTTGTTTCAAAATTATCGAATCTTAGAAAACACGTAAACTGTTGGAATCTGTTGCGCGACATAGTAGATTATAATACAGGCCGACATAAAGTTGCATCTTGACTCCATAGTACACATATCGGCTCTTTAGCAGCATGCCAGGCTCTAAAAATAATAAGCAAGCCAATAAATGCTTCCAGTTCTCCTTGAATAAAAGGAGAAAAGGCCTTCTTATTTCTTGCATAATATGATGTAGCTTTCCTATTCGTCTCCGATAAAATCACATCCATAATATCCTGTGAAAATAAACACTCAAAAGCTACTTTATGGCCGAAAAGTGGGAACTATATCTAGTCAAACCTGTTGGAACTTTTTGTATATAACATTTTCTTCTTTTTATCCTTGTAGTAACTGAATTTTTTGCCCACACACTACCATCTTTAGAAATATAAGTTGGATCATTGCTATGGAGTCCAAATCCGCGGAATCTGCCGGCTCATTTTCACTGTCAGTATTATTGACTTGCAAAATGTCATCCACAAAATCAGTTTCAGTCACTATATCGGTTTCTTCGACATCACTTGAACAATTTTCTAAAGCCAAATCGTCAAAATAACTATCGTAATCGTTTGTCTCTAATATCACAAATAGTTCTTCGTCCGTTAGCTTATTTTTATTTATGAACTTCTTTGGTTCACTCCTTTTTATAAGCGCGTACACGACAATCAACGAAAACCTAACAAAACACACTAATATTATATATTTCTCCAACAATTGCTTGTGTCATAAAACTTTCGAAAATATTTTATAATTTTATTACCTGGCTAAGATTGGTTTCAGGACTGATGGTGCCAAGATATGGCAAATACCCTTCATTTGAAGAGTTTGGGGTATATTTGTACCCCAGTTGGGTGTTAAGGTATCAATAAAATATACCTGTCGTTAATTACCATGCGGAGTGCACCTGCACTCCAAGCAACAAAATTCCCTATAACTTGTTTGAATAAAGAGCAATTTATTTTAATTTCTATATGCTGAATTAGAAGTATGTTTATGAAAGATAGCTGAGAGGAAATTATGTAAAAAAAATTATTCAGAAAATATCTCACAAAATTGCTGTCTGGGGTGTAATTGCACCCCACTCGGGTTTATGACGGTAAACTAAAAGGGCATGCAGAGATAAAAATCTAATAACTTGTTCTTTGCTTCATGTTTTTCTTTCTTGGCTAAGAGAATAAAATACCTCGTAGAATTTTACTAAAACGTATAGTAGCCTCTCTCTCCAAGGGGACCATATCATCAAAATCCGATTTGTTTGTTTATCATGATCAAAAATTTCATTTCACATAATGAACACGGAAAATTGTGAACAAAAATTAATTTTTTGATAAACAACATTATTGTTTTTATAAGTGTGAGCATAATAAGCACCTTAAGCGAAAAAATATCAAATAAGCATTCAAGAAAAAGGTATCTTAACTAAATATATCAATTGAACGCTCAGCGTTCTCTCGTTTATTCGATCGAATCGCGTTCAGATGGATCTAACCGATTCTGATCTTAAAAAAAAATGATTTCTAAAATACTGCGACATCGACAGCCTGTTTTTCTCTCAGTATCAAGGTAATTATGTGTATCCCGTTCTTCGTACTCTGGTCTCAGTCCAAATGTTTATAGCTAAACGGGAACTCAGGCTCCTAACATTCTGGCTCTCTAAGCTAGTACTTTTACTGCTCTTTAGCAATGCCACTATTTTTGACTAAATAACTTAAAAGTTTTATCTTCAGTAACTTTTTTATCAAACGTTTAAATGTCAGCTATGTACTATCTATATGAAAATTATCTCTTTTGGCTTAATTGGTATTTGTGCTTACCTTAAACTGTCCTGTTTTTCCAGCTGGACTTTTAGGGGTAACATGTTTTACGAATATTCCCATGAAAGCTTCTGCTTGCCTCTCCGATGGTTGGACATCTACCTTTAAAAACAATGTTATTTTTAAAGTACCTAACAATGATAGCGAGTGTGGGGAATTTGGGTGTATTTCTTAACAGCCAAAATGTCTATTATAAAATATGTATAAGGAAACAAGATATGCAAATATCAGACCATGCACACAATCTATAAACGTCATGTCGATTTTATTGAAATATTAGTATGTTATAATTTTAGGCCCTCGATGACAATTATTATTGAGATAACTTTATCTTAACACTAATTTTAAATACAATGGCCTGGGGGACCATCAGGCCTGAACATTTCAAGACAGAAAATAGACTGCCATTGGACTTCTGCAACATAAGAGGCATCAACACAAATATTAGCTCGGTCTACCAGCATCTAACGTCAAATAAGCCTTATATTTTAGATTTATCAGAAATAAAAGTGAAATCAAACACCACACATATTTACTTGAATATACCCGAATATGACCTTTACTCCCGATTTCGACATAACTCTGGATTAGCTGTTTTTATACGAGACGATTTATGTTGTCAACGAGAAGAAACATACGAACCTAAGAACTTCCATGCCATGTGGTTCAAATAAAGCATAGATCGAGCAACCAAATTCATTTGTTGTTTGTATAGACCACCTAGCGAACACCAAAATAAACTAAAACTGAGCTTTATCCACAATACCGAAACAGATTTTTGCACTCGACGCGCGTTTCGCTAACCATGTTAGCATCATCATCATCATCTCCTGATGATTCTAACATGGTTAGCGAAACGCGCGTCGAGTGCAAAAATTCTGTTTCGGTATTGTGGATAATGCTCAGTTTTAGTGCATGTTGCCGAATGTTCCAAACCCCAACATAACCAATATAAACAACTTTTCTCAAATCTTGGCAATCAAATTGATTTTCTGCAGATCAAATATCCAACGGCAGAAATTGTCATAGTAGGAGATTTCAACGTACATAACATCGACTGGTTGAAACACTCCAATAAAAACGACGATGAAGGACGAGAAGCCGAGCCTTTTGCTATAACTCACCGACTGTCTCAGCTGGTTGCCGAACCCACCAGGATCCCTGAGTGTCAAAAAGACTTTGCTAGCCTCCTGGATCTATTCCTAATAACTAATGCTGACCTCTACACCGTAACTCCCCAACCTCCGTTCGGCTCATCAGACCACAATCTTATCTCCGCAACCTGTGAACTTGCTATCAAAACACAGGAGACACAGGTACCCCCGAAAGGTTTGGCACTAGAAATTTGCAAAGCGGCGTGATCTTCACGAGTTTTATTTTTCTTTTCCTTGGAAAGGAATAAAAACACCTCTGAATCTGCTATTGAGATAACTCAAGTGATACTAGCTGGTATGGAATGTTTCATCCACTCTTCTATGAAACGTATCTCAAACAGTAAACCATGGTTCAGGAAAAACTGGTCAAGACCGGTCAATGTTAAAAATGCCGCCTACCACAAATTGCGCCGAGATCCGACAGCCGAAAATCGAAATATATTCATCACGACTAGAAACCAGTGCAAGCGTACCATTCACGAGAGCAAGGAGGGATATAACGAGCAGATCAATAACAAGCTTCTCAGCTGTCCTAACAGATCAAAATCCTTTTGTTCAGTTGTCAAAGCTGATGGCTTAATAGCGGAAACGGCCAAAGAACAAGTGAACATTCTTGTCGAAATGTTTACATCAAATTCTACCTTAGATCCTCAAGGAAAGATTCCCCCAGCTATACCGAGAGTGATTTCCTCAATGACAGGTCTGGTATTTCGCCAACGCGAAATGAAACGAATACTCAAAAGTCTAGACACTAACAAGACCACAGAGCCGGATGGCGTTCCCGCAATAGTACTTAAAAATGTGCTGGTGAACTAACAGCTCTACTATGCAGGCTTTTTCCCCTATCATACAGAACTGCATGCTTTCCTTATAGCTGGAAATGCGTTCAGCTGCAGCCAATCCCGAAGAAAGGTAAAAAAAAACGATGTCCAGGCATTTTCAACTGCGATAACAATCACAAATAAAAACAGAAAAATACAACTACCGTCCAATTGCCTTAGTTTCTATGATGTCCAAAGTCATGGAGAAACTGATCAACGAACAACTCTTAAAATATCTCGAATCGGCAGGCATCATAAGCGATTGCCAGTATGGCTTCCGCAAGCACAGATCAACGGGAGATCTTCTGACTTACGTCACATGCCTGTGGAGCAAAGCCATCGAAAGGTACGGCGAATCTCGTGCAGGGTTTCTCGACATATCCAAAGCATTTGATACGTATTATTCAGCAAATTGAAGCATGCGGCTACCACCAGCACTGCTTCTCTGACGTTCCATTTTCTTAAGGGATCGAAGCAAGCATCCGGGTTGGTATTGATGGATATCTTTAGGAGGAATTCAAAATCAATGCCAGATTTCCTCAAGGGTGTATATTGTCTCCCACACTATTCCTGCTTTATATCAACGATTTCTTAGATAGGACAAACAATTCTATTTTCAGCTTTGCAGACGATAGCACTCTTATATCCTCATTCATGTGGCGGACTCCAATGACCGCTGCTCGTTCGCAAGGCGAGCGAGGAAATCACATTGCTGATATTAAAGAGGATATGAACGCCATCGTCGAATGGGGTGTGGTTAACAATATCTAGTTTAATGCAGGAAAGACTCAGCAGTTGTCTACTTAAAAAAAGCAAACATCGCAGGAACTGACTTACCAATGACAGGACAAACGCGGACTCTGGCCTCATCCATAAGCTTGCTGGGCATCAACGTAGAAAACAACATATCTTGGCGTAATTACGTCATCAAAATCGCCAAGGCAGCAGCAAAAAAGCTAGGAGCACTCTATAGAGCAAAAGAGTTGTATATACGTCATCAGATCTTACTGGTAAGGCACAGATAAGACCATCTCTGGAATAATGGTCCCATGTGTAGAGCTCGACACCCAAACACTTGCTCAAGATATTGGACTCTATACAGAGGAGAGTAGTCCGTCTTGTGGGCGAGCCTGAGTTGACTAAAAACCTTGATAGTTTTGAACATCGAAGAAAAGTGTCCGACCTATCTGTTTATTATCGATACTTCTACGGAAGGTGTTTGAACGAGCTGGCACTTATAATTCCGCCCAGAGTTGTGCGAAACAGAAATACCCGTCAGACACAAGCTGCTCATTATCATACGATTTATTTGCGAACACTTAGGACGTCGCTGTTACGGGACTCTTTTATCTAGAGGACTGCTTCGCACTGGGATGGACTTCCGAGTAACGTCTTTCCCGAAAACTACAACCTACAGCGCTTCAAGTCCAACATTCATCATCTTCTCCGCACATGCACTGCTCGTTGAGTGCTATGAGATTTTCCTTTTGTGTCTGTGACGAACATAAAAAAAACAAAATGTCATAGATGACACCGAGTCTCAGGAACGAAACTTTGAAATCATATAATGTAACACATCAAAAAACATTTATGACAACCTTGATTCGACTAACCACCACTTTGGCTCAAATAACACAACCTTTTCATATAAGGATTATATTTGTAAGCTGAAAAAATGCAAATTTTCTAAGATAATCAATCCATACATTTTTTCCCTAATTTTATGTAACACAAGTAATTAATATGTTATGTAGGTGAATAGATAATTGACCCATTTAGATTTTTTTTACATCAGTAGGTCGGAAACTTCGTACGGTTGAAAAATGGCTCCCAGTTAATATATTCTTATTCTTGAGCAAAATCTCCCATAGGCTTAACAATATTCTACGTACAATGTGTAACAAAAGTCTGGAACGCTTTAAATATCTTAAATACCTCTCTCCGACTTAGCTGAAATTCGGTATCTGTATGTAAGAGCTTATGGCGAAGCTGCTAGTGACATTTACAATGTTGTCAAGCTTACAGTTTATTGATTGATATAAAAACAACAACAAAATGACACCCAGAAGATTCTAAGCAACTTTGATATTAGGTACTTAATGCTTAAACCCAGACGTTTTTTGATATTCAAGCTCGAAAATTGAGAATTTAACGAAACATTGTTGTGAGGTAATTGTTAAAAATTTCTTATTAAAAAAAAGGTTAGAAAAGTATTCAAAATATCGATTCGTCGTCACTCAACTTCGATTCTTTATTTAAGCTCTTTTACACAATTTGGCGTGGAACTATTTCAAATAAAGATTGTAAGGGTTTTTTCAATAAAATTTAAATAATAAGGAGTCAACAGGGTTTTGCAATAATACAAACAGTTGAAGTAAAATAATCAGAAGGCTGACTCGGCTTCCCGCCAAGCGAAGTAATCGGTGACCTCCAAGCGCGTCTATCTTGAGATTCTATCCCATAGCGCTCTAGGCGCTAAATCTTAGCATTTCTACGGTTTTATCACAGTAAAACAAAAATATTATCCTTGTTTTAGCCTGATTTTGTTTCAGGCGCTTACTGTATTCAAGATTATTGGCACTTGTGTTAGATTTACTGTGATCAATAATGCTAAATTTTCTTCGTACGCCCACGGCGTGGCTTTAAAATATGATGCCTGTGACGCGACCGTCCTCGTTCGAGGTCACAGAAAACCGAGGAGATTAAGGAATAAAATTCCTGTGAGGTAGCATACTGGGTTATTTCAGTTTTAATGTGGTAATGCGTCAGAGTTCGGTAGCTCTTATACCACACAAGTTGGAAATTTCGTTGTAGTGAAACCTAAGTCCGACATGAGTGGACTACAATTTTTTTAAATAGAACACCCTGCAAATTGGTAAATTCTTGAAATCTGAAAACAATTCTAATTATATTTAATATAACATACTCCAATCCGTTATAAGCTGGTATATCGCTGTATTAGCATATTAATAATAATTTATTAAGCATAGTAATAATTTACAGGTCTTTAAAAATATTAGAAAACCACAAAAAATGTGGGAAAATGTGGGAAATTCAGGTAAAATTTTAGATTACATTACATTTGAAATGCACCTAAATAGCCAGTTTAAATGGTGTCTTTAGTCATAGTACATGTGGTTATATCGTATCTCGTTTATTACCGTATATAATAATAATTATTTAGAAATGTGGCATCCTTGAAGCTCTAATGAGATTTATGAAAGTGAAACAAATCTAAAAGTGCACCAATCAACAGATGCTAAAGAAATTATTAAGAATGTGTTTCTAACTTTAATGGAGCGCGGCAATTTGTGTCTTAAAAAAGCTGTAGAGAAAACAGCTTTACTTACAAGGAAACCTTTTTCTACGGTGTGAAAAATTACTCAAAAGCCCATTTAGGTCGCAAAAAGTGATGGAGTTGTTAGCCAGTTAGACCGAGGGCGTGGTGACGAGGACATTATACGACGAAAAATTTATAAAATGTATGAAGACCAATATGTTCCAGATTTAGACAATTTATTGGAAATACTTGAAAGAGATGAAACCGAAATTAAGTGCTCTAGAACGACTTTATGGAATGGGATTTAAATTCAAAACGATTAATCAAAGGCATATTCTTATGGAATCAAGAATGGCGGGGGAAATATTTGAGAGAAATCAGAGACTACAGAACACAAAAAAGACCAATAATTTATTTAGATGATACGTAGTTTGGTACCCACGACACCCCAACCAGTGGATCGGACGATTCTAGCGGTAAGTGTGTGACACGTGAAACGGGTTTGTGCCTAATGCTTCGTCTCTTTCATCCAAGAATATTAGAAACTCTTGTGTTTACTATCATGACGACACGACGGCGGAACTATTTGAAGATTGGTTTAGAACTAAATTATTGCCTAATATTCCGCCAAATAGTGTTACTGTTATGGAAAACACGAGTTATCATAGTAGACAATTAAACAATGCAACTTGTTCAAATGATCCAAAAGCCAAAATTCAAGACGATATGTACGATAATGATATATATTTTCATGACAACCGGTTCCGACACGTTACAATCAATTTTAATAGATTTGGTTAGTTTTGGTTAGTCCAATCATCTTACGGTTAGTTTCACTTAGTCTCAACTTATTTTAGTCATTTAAACCGGTTCCGATACGTTATAATCAATTCTAATAGATTTGGATAGATATGGTTAGTCGTTCAATCAACTTTCGGTTAGTTTCACTTAGTCTCAACTTATTTCAGTCATTTTAACCGATTACAATACGTTATAATCAATTTTAATAGATTTGGTTAGTTTTGGTTAGTCGTCTAATCAACTTTCGGTTAGTTTTACTTAGTATCAACTTATTTTAGTCATTTGAACCGGTTCCGATACGGTATAATCAATTTTAATAGATTTGGTTAGATTTGGTGTGTCGTCTAATCAACTTTCGGTTAGTTTTACGTAGTCCCAACTTATTTTACTTATTTGAGCCGATTCCGATACGTTATAAATATTTTTAATTGATTAGTTTTAGTTAGTCGTCCAATTAACTTTCGGTTAACTTCACTTAGTCTCAGCCTTTTTTAATCATTTGAACCAGTTCCGATACGTTATATATAATCAATTTTAATAGATTTGGTTAGTTTTGGTTAATCGTTCAATTAACTTTCGATTAGTTTCAAAAAGTCTCAACTTATTTTAGCCATATGAACCAGTTCCGATACGTTATAATCAATTTTAATAGGTATGGTTTGTTTTGGTTAGTCGTTCAATCAACTTTCAGTTAGTTTCACTTAGTGTCAACTTATTTTACTCATTTTAACCGGGTACGATACGTTATAATAAATTTTAATTGATTTGGTTAGTTTTGGTTAGCCATCTAATCAACTTTCGGTTAGTTTCACTTAGTATCAGCTTATTTTAGTCATTTGAACCGGTTCCGATACGTTATAATCAAAGTTAATAGATTTCGTTAGTTTTGGTTAGTCGTCCAATCAGCTTTCGGGTAGTTTCACTTAGTCTCATGAAAAAACTAGCATTTTTATCGTATAAATATTTGAAACGATCCCTCACGCATATGACGTCATGTGGCAAATGTAACATAACAGAAACATTTTCAATGTTAATATGTTTAAATAATTTTTTCTCATAATGTTATTTTACATGATTTTAATGTGTTATTTCCTTTTTGAGATCAAAAATTTCATGTCTTTACTATTTTTAAGAATGTTAATTCAAGGCAACGTTTAGACGATCAATAATATTGGCAATATTCGCGTCAATATGGACACTCTATATTGAAGCACGTATTAATATGCTCCACTTAAACGTACCAATAATACCCATACCCCTTCTGGAAAAACTATTCATGCTGCATGGTCGAGGCTGTTTCAAGGGTGTTTTTATTGTGAATTTTTAAAGTTCAGATTTGGGTTTTCTAGCAGTTTGAACAACCAAAATTAAAGAAAAGAGAAAAAGCTGTTCCAAAGAGTGGTACAAGCTGAGAAGCTGCTTAATACACGAACATTTGCTGAATTTTTTTGTGATCTACGATGACACAAATTTACTTTGAATGGACGTATCAAACTTTTTTAGATCTAGTTAGATCCAACATCCAGAAAAAAAACACTATGATGCGCGAAGATATCTCTACAAGCCAAATGCTTTCTATAACATTGCGATACCTAGCTGGAATGGATTTGGAAGACATGAAGTTTGTGTGTGTAATCGCTCCCCTCGGACATTAAAAACAGAATTATAGAGACCTGCAAAGCAATAGCAATATTCAGGTATGTATTAATTTTTCATTATTCTTCTAGATAATAAGCAGAACGTAAGAAAATAAGCATAATCAGACTGCAAAGTAAATAGGCAGTTTAAAAATTTGACTGAAAATACGTAAACAGAACTATAAAAGATTTATTTTTCAAGAGAAGATTTTATAGAATTAATAAATCATTAACTTAAAATGAAGAAAATTTAGAAAAAAAATCTCCCGTAGTTTCCTTCCCAGCATCCTACACGCTTCTACAAGGTAATTAGGTAATGATGCGGGATTCATATTATGGTGGAATTCGTCGGATGATGTGGATGAACCCATAGCTCAAGATAGAATTTAGTGACCTGTAGATGGGTGCTGGTGACACGGAAGGCGAAGGTGATAACATGGATTGCCACTTAATACTTTGATAATGTTCCCACTTCTGCTTGGAACAAGATGTCATTAATATATTTTTTGCAAAACGTCATCGCTCTGCAGCCAATCTGCTTAGTTTGATTGCTCATCCCCTAACCACAATTTCTGATTCACTTTCAAGTCTTTTGAAATATGCAGTAGCTAAAAGAACCAGTTCCTGGATACAATCTTGTGAAGACTGTTTCATTCTCTTGATGGCAAAGGAGCAGCAGATGGTGGATGACTATGGCTGGTCAGCAGATATTGTAGACGATTGTTCATCAGTGGCTTTGCAATATAAAGATACAAACTAGAAATAATACAAAATTCAAGTTAATAAAGATAATATATTAAACAATAATTCATGTAACACTGATTACTAGAAGAGGAGCTCGGTGGGTCAGCCATGTTCTAATTTCGCGATCTCACAGGCAACTCAATCAATCAAATCCAGTGAAGGCAATATTGACAATAAACCTACTAGACGTTGAAACGGGTTTTCAATTGACAGAAAATATAATTTTCTATCAATATCCAATAGGACGCTTCATTATGCTCCTACATTTAAATATTTTCTTCAACATGATCCTCCGTTAATATTAAAGGAAATATTGACAATATTATTGATCGTTTAGGGTCTCCTTAACGTAAAGTTATATCGCCACCCCAAAATGAAGTTGCAGCTTTGGATGTATGGATTTGCTCCAACACAGCTATCCAGTCAGTAAATTGCTGATAAGCGATCGATTTCTAAAGCATGCATGATTCAAGGATTAGTTAGAAAACTGTTAATTATTTCTAGTTGGATTAAAACAATAATTTAAATTAAAAATTTTCGATAATTAAATTACTTATTTTTCACTACTATGATGGTTGTGGAAAAAATAGGATAATGCAACCCACATTTATTGGCTAATAAAACACGAATATCAAAATTGCTATAGGAGCAGTAGGCTAGTATCGTAATGAATACTCGTGTCTTAATGGCAATCATATATATATATATA
>MU183300.1:92068-184356 GCA_016904865.1 Pissodes strobi | reverse complement strand
AGATTCAACTTATGGGTAGTGTATAAACATCATTTTCAAGTTATTTCAATACAAAGTACAAATTACAAAAATATCATAAAAGAGAGAATTATCAAATGCTAGACTTTAATAAAAATGGGCAAATGTTTTAATAAACTTATAAACTGTAAATAATAAGTTATTAATGTATCTTTTTTGTTATTATGTGGACTATTCACTCACTAAAATTGGAATACTGAGTTGAGAAAAAGAGAAAGCCAATTTTGAGCTAAAGTTTGTAATGATTTTCAATTAAATATATGTGATTTCACGTAACTTGGAGCACAGAAGGCTAAATAACAAAGTTGATTGAAATAATTTAAAATTCTATGCCAACATAATAATTATAGGTAAGTGATACTACGTTTGAATTAGTTTGATTTAAATAAATACTCTGTCAGTCCAAATGATAATTAAATGTAGCCAAGTGGCAGACATGACGAAGAAATACAATTATGCTGAAACAAAAATGGTGTTGACGTCACGCTTTGCGGGAAAATGATATTTAGCTTTAATCGCCCGCATTTAGCCCCTACATTTGGGCTGCTAATCAAGGGATTGAGAGGCTGCTAAAATATCTGATTTTTCTGATCATATTTTAGAAAGGTCTTGTGGCTCTTCGAATCCAAAACGTCATGTATAATTTTACTGTATTAATCTAAGATCGTTTCCATTAATTTAAGTTTGGCACGAATGAAAGATGCTAGAGGGCAGAGTTTTAAACACTTTTCATAAAACCTAATATTTAATAAAGTATTTACATTTTTTAATTTACCATTACTGATAGATAGTACTAATGGAACTATATTTAAAGTAGGGCATACGCGGGTTCTTTCAAATATATGAGCTGTTGTGATTAGTAATATCATACAACGAACATTAATCATTAAAAGTACAAGTAAATTAACTAAAAATATCTTTTTTCAAGTTGTTTTGTCGTAATAAGAAACTTAGATAATACAGAACAGTTTGCAAGTGATATGTTCTTTAGATGCCAATTGTGACATTTCTAATCCCAACTAAATATCAAATCAAAATAACAATATCAAGTTTGATATTTTATTTCCCAGCTATAACTTAAAAATTTTAAAGTGCTCAATGCTTTGTCACAAGCATTTCACTTTTTTTTGAGTATATAAAACTGCGAACAATGCCAAAAGAGCATTATTGATAACACAACACTACGATTTTGTGTTCAACTCGGCATGGCAAATAAATTACTGAATTACTGACCAGGTAAAAGTTATAAGAGGGATGAAGGTTGACCCTTATTTAGGGTACTTAAATTATACCTATTTAACTTTTGACTAATTTAGCACCGTAGTTAAAGCCTTGGTTAATAGGTGTATAAAATATTACTAAGTGTGCTGACGAAATATGGTATATAAATCTGCGCGTAGATCTGTTTAACATTTTTACTGGCTTATATGTTTGTAAGGGTATAAATAAATAAAGTAAAAGTAAAAACATAAAATTTAGAAAAAAAAATCCAATCGTTGCCGTTATCGAATTTATGATACCATGCTCTGTTTCGATATAAAAATTTAACTATTAATATTTTTAAGACAGTAATTACAGTATATACAAAATATCCTTCAATTATATAATATTTGTAGCCTCTATTAAAGAAAGCAACTTCAGTATTCGGTAAAACTACATTTCGAAGCAGTTAAGCATCTTTTAAATGAATTTCCTTACTATTTTACAGACATAAATAATAGGGTTAGCTTTCATTTAACTATACTTTTATATTGACTGCCAAAACTACCTACATCGATTTTAAAAGTTAATGACTATATATATATATAAAGCCGATAATATAATAATGCAATATTTTATTTGGCCTACGGGCGATGACGTCACCTAGCAGTTCTTTGTCTGTGCATTGTAAGCGTTGTTGACCATACCCATGTCTGCGATAAGGTGGTAATCGCTACAGCCTCTCGTGAAGTAAAACGCTAGGCGAAAAAATTCACAGTCCTTCGCAAAGATGCAACCGGGGGGACATTGAAAATGATGAATAAAAACGCAAAAATGTGATTTGTGTTGTAATTCAAATAGTTTTTAAAAACAGAGTTTACTGTAAAGGGAACCCCGAAGGTGGCTAAACCTCATTCTCGTTTGGCCTACAAAAATCATACAAGCTTCCGAAAAACAACCCCCTCATCAAAAATTAGTACTAAGCTAGGTTTTCGTAGACGTTATAAGAGTCTCAGATTTGTCATTACGACCCTGAGATTTAGTATGTGACAAACTTTCTCCATATCCATCAAAAACTGTACCTAAGTTTTCAGGAAAGAATCCCAAATGCAAGTGAAGAAAATGCAGCTTAAGTGACATGTTGCAACCTAATTCCTTGTAAGATTGGATAAGTTCTTCAACTAGTTCTGTATAATTATCTGATTTTTTATCTCCTAGGAAGTTGCCACACAAAATTTTGATGGCAGTTTCTCTATTTTCTTTTTCCCAACGAGCAGTTTCAAATTATTATTCCTGAAACGTTCTCGTATTTTCGGACGAACGAAGATGACTTCTTTAAGCTTTGCCTCACTTATACAAGAGAATTTCTTTTTCAAATGAAGAAAAACATTTCGTTCTCTATTAAGGGCTTTAACAAAATGTATTATAATAAGCCCTAGTTTTATATATATATAGGAGGTAAATAGATTTTCTGTCGCTCAACTAAGGGTTCATTAAAGACGTTTTTTAAACTGGATATAAGTAGTAGAAGTTATTCAAATAACACATTAGTTTGGCAGAGAGGATTTTGATGCAGAACACTGATTATACCACAATGTAAGTTCAAATTCAACCAACCGTCCTAGCGAATTTACGAGAATATTGTTTTGATTACCAATATAGCGATGACATTTATTTATTTGCCTTTGAAAAATAATATAAATATGGAATATAAATTGAAATTGCTGAACTAATAAATTAACCTATATATTGCATCGATACCTTCTCTCATCGGAGCACTAAACAGGAACGTAATAGCATATGTTTTTCAATTTAAAATTTTATTGTATTACTGATTGAATTTCGAACCTTTCAAGAACCGGGAGAGTTTAGACATAGGTACGTAAACAAACACTTTCTTTACTCTTTAGATACCTAACAACCTTAAAACTATTTTAAGTCGGGATAAAGTTTGTGAACATAAAGGGCTACGCATGGAAAATGGCTCATGGCTAAAATGTTATATTCTCTAGCGATCAAAATTTTAAGCATTTGCGGCGTTTTCAAATTATAATAATAATAATAAACACTTTATAACTGAATACAGTTTACTGCTGAAGGTGGAAAGTTTGTTTAAGCCTCCTCAGTTAAGAGAAAAGTTGTGTGTCAATATCATCTTCAAGTTACTTCACCGTATGTCTAGCTTAGTTGTTAACTGGCAGAGAGGATGTGATTTTTAGGATCTCTTTGCACTTCTATGACTAAATGAATAAATATTTTTATTTTATTTAAAATCCAGACAATATCACTTGTTAAGATAACTACAGAGACGATAAATACGTTATTTCGAATTACAAAGGCAAGAAATAATTCGAAAATTAAATTATTGTCAAAAAATATCAGATTTTTTTGCTTCGGCCACCATCTGATATCATTTGACTTTAAATAAAGTTTCAAATTATATTGACTCTTATTCATAATAATGCTTCACTTTTAAAATAAAATTATTTTAGAAATTTTGAGAGTAATATTGCCAAGAAAATAAATATTTTTCCTTATTCACGCCCAGTGAATAATAATCCATTAGCCGCAGACCGTGAATAGTCAGAGGAATATTCGTTACCAAGCATTGTTCTTTATGGACTAATCATGCACAAAGGTCGATTTTTAACTCAAAAATTTTTAGTTGGCCGTGACCTCCCGGGCCTATTCCATTAAATTTAACTTATTACAATATAGTGTCGAAATGGAAATTTTATATATTTTCTGTAATTTTAATGAAAGTTTGAGGTGAAAAAAAAATATATAGGGATGACAAGCTTTCTACAACTTTATCCGAAATTATGAAAGCTGCTAATATCAATAAACCAGTACCCAGAAAGTAAGAAATGGTATGGCAGTTGAAATTCAATTGTTTATTTTTCACTTACTTATTAGGTTTGTTCTAGCATGAAATTTCGGACGGTTTGAAGCCATCGGAGTTTGCGCATAGCAATAAAAGCGACGCTTATATCGTTATGCGCAAACTCCGGATGGCTTCAAACCGTCCGAAATGTCATGCTAGAACAAACCTAATATTGCTCTATAATACCTTGGAAACAATATACATAAATCTATTCATAATACCTCCAGGGCATTATGAGAAGGCGTGACCTTATAATGCCCTCAATAATGCTCGCTAATTTATTTATAAAAAAAAAATTCTATTTATTTCATTCTTATTAATGTTATTTATATATATTTAAAACATAAACATTTTGAAGTGAATTTGCTTATTTTCTGTAGCTTTAGAGGCCGCTTTTTTGTAATACTTTATTGAATTTTCTACACATAAATTTTATTAGGAGCAATTCCCATAAAAGTTAACACTTGGTCTTCTTCTAAAAACTGGATTTCTTGAGAATGTATCGTTTAGCTTTTACTTTTAAAAATGATATCAAACGATGGAATTTAGAAATGTCGAGATTCTGATGGAATAGCAAGTACGCCATTATAGTACCTAATTTTATTTATACTAACAACTGCATTTTTATCATTCCATATTAAAAATACTCCATACTATTTGTCATAGTGTGCTTTTAACTTTACAGGCAACAATTGTTCTGTGGCTTGTTGTGCACCTTTTCTAGAATATTTTGAAGAATTTCTTCAACATTTCAAATTTTTTTGGACAGGAACGTCAAATTAAATTCCTCCTTCCATATTTATCCATAACAACCGCAAACAACAAGTCAAACAGTATTTTATTTAAGAATTTACTTGATTTAATTTTCTGGTGAGTTAATGAAAAATATGTAAAAAGTTAAAAATAAAGCAATGTGTGCGCCACGGGCTTTACCAAGCTTTACTAGGCTATATAATGCCCAACAAGCGAAATACATCTCTCGGGCCAAAGGCCCTCGGGCGTATCCCCTTCGCTTTCCCGGCATTATAGCCTATATAAAGCCATCGGTACATAAATAGCTAATAGTTACTGCTCTTCCGGAAATATATTTTTTCTTCAAACGTCAGTAAATCCGTCATTACTCGACTGTGTAGGCGGCCGTGAAGTTTCGTTTTTCCTCCGCCGGAGCTTTACTTTTCACTTTTCCGCCGGAGGAGGTAAAAGTGTTGTCATAGCAACATAGATACAATACAAACAAACAACAAAATAAGCGTCAACAACTCAAGAGTTATTAAACTAAATTTTGTATTTATCACTCAATTTGTGACTGCATTTCTAAAAACACTAATTTAGGAACAAATTGGTTATTATTTAATCGAACTTACTCAATAACTGCTTATCAATACGGAATTAAAATGCAATCGAAGACGCAATTTTAAAAATATACTTAATTATTGTTGACAGTGTGCACTGACAGCTTTATGTTTCATTACTATAGCAACAACCTGTGCCTATTCACCGACACCGCACCGGTCTAAGCCGCCTTGCGAACCCACTTATCTTTAATAATAATTATTATTACTATTAAAAAGAGACGTTTTTGCATTAATTTGTCGACATTTGAAGAAAAAACAGCATATTTTATTTGGAGGAAAAGTTACTTTTCATGGCTTGCTCTCTATTACCAGCCTCACTCCGTTCGGCTGTTAAACACGAGCGCGCCATGAAAAGTATTACTTTTCCTCCATATAAAATAATATACTATTTTGTCATACGCTCCGAAAAATAGCTATTTTACGGACTCATTTGAGTCCGTAAAATGCTTCTTTTTAGGCCTAGTCCCTAAAAGTCGTCATGGCAACCTTTACGGACTATTCCAAAATTCCTAAATATGTAAAAATGTCAAATTTCGAATGACATGACAAAATTGTCAAATAGTTGCTACGATATCAAATTTTAAGCTAACTTTGTCGTACATTACGATTTCAAAAATTATGGTAAATTTGCAAATTTCGGCGTTCTGAAGAATTGCAAAAAGCGTATAAATAAAAATTAAATTTTGGGAGCGTATGACAAAAAATAGTATTTGTCACACGTACCTAAATGAAGTTTTTCAGGACTCATTTGCTATTTCGAACAGCAATGATTCGTCCTGAAAAACTCCATTTTAGGTACTTGTAACAAAAATAACTATTTTTTACAGAAAATGCAAGTTTCAATAAACCTATGTTATTTTCAAAATTTGCAAAAAATTATAATTCGTCGAATTTTTGGAAAGGCCCTCTATAAAATAGTCGTAGAAAAAGTATTCTACTCGCATGTGATGGCTATTATGCATTCGCTAACGCCCATGTTGCAAGCTCTCATTGTCCTAAATAATATCTATCATTACATGATATTGAATAATAAACTACTATTTACATCGGTCATCTCTTTACACGGCAATATAAGAAGTCCAATCAAATGTATGGATTATTTTTGGGAAATTTATTCGAATGCAGTTTAAGTTGAAAACGAGCCCGATTGCATAAAGGGCACGAGCGTGCCTTTTTCGGTTTAAAATACATAGTTGAACATTAGTTAAAAATTATAGATATATTTTAATTGTACGAACTGTATTTTATGAGCGAATATTTTTCATGATTCCAAATCAATTTTTGGTTTGCGCTTATTCACTACCAGCTAGTCATCTCTATCGAAATCGGAAAGTTGGAGTGTCGGGCACTGCGCCTACCTGGCAGTGCCCTGAGCGGTTCAATTCCACGGTCTTGTGATTTTTCAAGTCAATGTAATGACACGGAACGAACTGAATTTAAAATGAATTTCCGCTTCAAAATCCACGATACATTCGTCCGAAGCGACGGCTATCGTCCTACAAAGTCCGGGAATTTTGGTTTTTTTTATACAATTTTGCCATTTAAAATCGTTTTTAAATGGATTTTAGATGATTAAACAGCATATTTTAAATGAAACGAACTGTCAAAAGTATTATTCAGATGCACATACGTTTAAAACAATATTAAGTCATCGCTCATTTCTAAAATTTTCACTTGACTTTCCCAAATCAAAGGATGCCGCAGCAAGATGAGTAGCTGGTAGTAAATAAGCTGTGGCAAAACCAAAGACATTTAACCTGAAGAGACGGGACAAATGGTTCTTTGTTTTCCCCCAACATTGAGGCACATTCTATGGTCGATAGATGTAGCGTTGCCAAATTTTAAGAGTTACTGTACATACTTTTTTCATGATAAATTATAACACTAAATAGTTATTTTCCACATTTTTGATCCATCAAAAACCGGTTCTGAAGTTCTTACATGCCAATCTGGCAATGCCGCTTCCCTTGGTTCCGCCTTGTTTTACCCCCAAAATATTTATAGTATGCACGTAGTAAAGTAAGTGCCCACCAATAGATTGAGAGCATTGGAGGTCGACGACCGACGGCTCTTCCCCATTCGAAGTATACTAACTTGATAACGTTTCAAAACCAGTGAAGGCACTGCCGTAAATATGTTTATCTACTTTAATTATATTATATACCTACCTAATACGGGTACTTATTAATACAATAGCTTTATAGAAATACCCTAACAATTTACTGGTTTAGCAAATCTAAATAAACCAATTACAATTGCCAATACTCTAGATTTAATCTTTTTTTCTAGATATACCACTTTATTTAGGAGATTTTTTCAGTGATAGTAGCATTTATAATGAAATGAAAATATATTTTTAATAGGTATTTAATAGCAGAAAATAGTTATTAAGCTACTTTTTGAATATGTCATTAATCAGATGTTTGTTATATTTATATGTTTTTAAATAAAATTTGTATGCCTCAGTTCCTTTTTATTTGTCTCAAAAATAATGATAAG
Organism: Pissodes strobi; assembly: GCA_016904865.1. NCBI lineage: Eukaryota > Metazoa > Arthropoda > Insecta > Coleoptera > Curculionidae > Pissodes > Pissodes strobi. The sequence goes on along the minus strand of MU183300.1, from coordinate 176,400 downwards.
CAATTTATTTTTAGGCTAGCAGTGGTATGATTTAATTTTTCGTTTAACCATTGAGAGCAGAAAAACCCTATGTGTCACAAAAACGTTTAAATCGGGATAAAATTGCGTATTTTTGGTATCTCATAAATTTCGTGTTCAAATTTGAAATTATTCAGGAAATAAGTTTTCGGAAATTTTATTTCATTATTAGCTGCTGAATAGTATATTATGCAATGACCATTCATTGCAAATGTAAGTTGAATATACTTTTTCTATTTTGGTATCATAAAGAAGTAGTGTCGAAAAGAAGCTCTTTTCGACACTATTTTTGATGACTGGTTGCTATGATATTAACAAAATTATTTAATGTCAAAGCTCACTAGCAAAAATTTCGACACCGTTTTGAATGGGATTCCTAATAATACAGACGTCAAAAGTGACAAGATGGCCGTCCAACTTTTGATCGCGACTTGAATAAATTAATGTTTTTCATTATAAAACGTGCCAAATAGCACTCTTCGCCCAGTTTTGTTTGGTTTCAAATGGACGTTTTAAAGCCTGAATTTGTGCGACGCGACGCGACGTGTAGCTTTTTTGTATTTCGTGAGTGATTTTCTATAAATATTTTTTATAAACTTTATATCAAAGTAACGATGGTCTTGCGGTGTGAGGTATGCAAAATCTCCAGCTATTATCATCCGAATCTGAATTTCCACAAGTGAATGAAACACAGTAGTACAGTGGGCATCATTTTGTGATGTGATTAATTAATAGTTTTAAATACTTACCTATGTATGTGATATTAATGGATAATCTGATATGTTTGCAGTCATTTACCAACCTCTATTAAATAATTTTTGAAGTGAATACTTCTTTGGTTTCATGACAGTGGTTTTTCAAGGACACGGAAAAATTTCGTGACACAGCAAAATAACTATTTTGTGTTAACTAACCTTCAGAACCCATATCTAACCCAAACTAACTCAATCTAACCCACACACTATAAATAAAACATAAATATATTTTAAATAGTGCACCGGAATAAATACCATCATTTAAAATTAAACGTATTTACTTTATTAAAATTATTATTATGATGGACTCACATTTTCAAAGTCTACGCCTATGAACTGTCCCTGCTTTCGCTCAGGCGGACGCGGGCAACACTACATTTAGTAGTGGGGACCAAATACAAATGTCTTTGGTAGGGACGAAGTTTGCTCACGGCGAGGATTCGGTCGGGGTAAAAGTTTGTACACGATACATAAAAATATAAGGAGGCGCGACAATCGTTTTGTTGATATTTGATGCAAGATTTCGGAATTTTATGAATGATAATAAGAACATAACGCTACTTATGGATTTATTTACTCCTCTTAAAACCGTTCAAATAAAGAAAAAAAATCTTCCATGGATAACACAAAACATAAAAGATATGATTAAACTAAGAAACAAGGCAAAATTTAAATTTAAAAATAACAAAACCCCAGAAAACCATAACGCGTATAAAGATCTAAGAAACTATATTAATAAACTTGTAAGCAAAGAGAAAAAATTTTTTATACAACAACAGCTTAACACTAAAAATTGCAAAGTCTTTTGGAAAACATTAAAGAATTTTAATATTTTCTCTAACAAGAAAAACTGTAGCATTCCTGACAATCTTTCTAATCCAAATGACATTAATAACTTTTTTATAAATAATATACCATCACCTAGTAACATTTCTTCAGCAGTTTATGAATACTATAAAACACCTAAAACTACCTCTGATAAATTTAAATTTCTTACAGTTTCAGAAAATGAAGTTTCAAAACTTTTAACTCAAATTAAAACTAGATCTGTTGGTTCTGATGGAATACATGTAAATTTTTTAATATTCTGCTGTCCGTTTATCTTACCATTTATTTGTCATCTGATAAATTTCTGCATTTTAAATTCTGTATTTCCGTCTCAGTGGAAACTGGCCAATATTACTCCTTTAGCAAAAATAAATATTCCAAATAGCTTTAGTGATTTAAGGCCAATTTCCATTTTACCAATTTTATCCAAAGTCATTGAACGTGCCCTTAAAAATCAGATTGTAGAATATGTTGAAACTGAAAAGTTAATCGATAATACGCAATCGGGTTTTCGAGAGGGACACAGCTGTGCCTCCGCACTTCTTAATGTAACTGATGACATTTTTAGGTCCATTGATAAGGGTAACTGTACAATTCTTGTTCTCCTAGATTACTCTAAGGCTTTTGACACCATAAATCATGACATACTGCTAGTAGTCTTGGAGTACCTCGGATTCCATAATAATTCTATAACCTTAATTAAAAATTATCTCATGAATCGCGAGCAGAGGGTGATTTTAAATGGTGTTAAGTCTGACTATCTTAAAATAAAATCAGGTGTACCTCAGGGGTCCATATTGGGACCAATTCTTTTTATTTTATATACCTCCAAGTTTCCAGACTTTTTAAAATACTGTAAAATTCAAAAGTACGCAGATGATACTCAATTATACTATCCTTTTTTACCCTCGCAATTGGAACAGAGTTGTAATTTGGTTACAGAAGATTTAAATAAAATAAATGAAATTTCTAGACATCATGACCTTTATTTAAATCCTAATAAGTCTGTTGTTATGTTTTTTGGGAGACCTATTGATGTAAAGCGTTTAACAAAAAAAGTATCTGTAAAAATTGAAGCGGATATACTTCCTGTGAAAATCGAACACAAAAATTTAGGGCTTACTTTTGATAATGAACTCCGGTTTAAGAAACATATTTCTATTTGCATTCAAAGATGTATTGGAAGATTGCGTGCTCTTTACAACTCGAGACATTTGCTTGATCAGAAAACTAAAAAAACGTTATGTGATACTATGATTTTATCCATATTTAACCACTGTGATGTGGTGTATGGCCCTTGTTTGACTGCAGAATACTGTGAAAAAATAGAGCGAATTCAAAAATACTGTTTAAGATTTATTTATGGAATTCGCCGTAGGCAACCAATTAGTCATGAACTGATGGTCACGGGTTGGGTTAATATGAAAACAAGACGTTTGATCCATAAATGTGTTTTATATAACAAAATTATTAAATTAAAATCTCCTCAATATTTATTTCAAAAAATAACTTTTAGGACAGATGTAAACACACTTAACTTGCGATTTAATGGGGTAATTATACCCCGTCATCAGTGTGGAGTATTTGAGAGATCTTTTACGTATGACCTGGCTAAAACCTTTTATGACCTACCCTTTACCCTTCGTACTTGCTCTATTTCAGCTTTCTCTAAGCAAATAAGGACTTATTTTTTACATTAGTGCTTTAAATTGGATACTCTTTTCTGATAAAATTTTTATTTTTTTGCTTAAACCAATCTTTTAGGTTTATTATTTGTAACCTTAGTGACCTTTTTTTTTATTTTTTTATTTTCTAAGGATAAGTGTATAAATCAGCTGAGCTACTCTGTTTAGCTGCACTCATGCCTTTTCAATGTATTACAAAATACTTGAATAAAGATTATTATTATTATTATTATTATTAGTGGTCGGGTCTCTTTAGGTTAAATGTTTTTGGGCAAAACTTCACTGCAATAAGAAACGGCAACATTCAGTAACCACTTCATCATTGTAATATCACAAAAAAAACAAATTTTTGACTGCATACTCGCAGGTAATTAGTATAAAAATCTTGGATAGTGAACCAGACTGATCCCTCAGACGTCAGGTTCAGGCAATCCCCATAATGCTTTGAATTATTCTTTCTGGTAAATGATCGGATACAAAATCGACATGCAAGCACACGAAACAATTGTAAATTAAAAAAACTTAGTTTATTTTTGCTTTATTTTGTTTTATTTCGCTTTATTTCACCTTATTTAATTTTATTTAGTATTATTTTCATTTTATTTCACTGTATTTTATTTAAATTTATTTTTAATAATTTTTACTAATACTAGCAGCATTAAAGAATATAAAATATAAGCAAATCAAAGCGCAGTGTTTAATAAGCAGCTAAACATATTTCTATCATTTTATCAAATTTAATTTCAATACAGTAAGTACAAAACACTTACACTGAAGCACAAAACTGTACAAAAATGTTTAACAATAAATTGATAATGCTAATCTGAAACACACTAGGTAGCTTAGCTAATAATAAAGCTGTTACTAACTCGGCGTATCTTAACTCTCAAAGTATCTCGGGCCAAAGAATCTACTTAACTGAAATTCACAGCTATAGATCCTGTATATTTATATGCTTCGTACGTCACACAAATTGCCTCGCTTTTAAACACTAACTTGGTACGGCCTGTTTCAAAGGCCCAACCCCGCACCGCACCACCATCATCATTTAACACTTTTCCATGCGTTGTCGGTAATCTTCGGAAATACTCGGGGGCTTGTGTGAGTTTCACCAGTGACGTTTGGTGACAGGGCGCTACTATGGCACAGTTTATACCGTAATTCGGTGACGGTATAAACTGTGACTATGGCATGGCGTGGTGCATCATTTTAATCAGCAGTCAGGTCCTCTGTTGGCCGCTTCTCGGGACCTGGCTCTCAGTGCAAAACCGCACAACAAATATATTGCAAGACTATATAGCGTGTTCCGGGCAATACCTAAGCCAAAACCGTGAGACAGATGTTTATAAACTGCACATAAGTCTATCTCGCTTCATGAAGTGGCGAAATACGCAGAAGCACCAAATTCAGATTCATTGGTCGCTGTCATTGAAGCACCCCGATCCGTTTCAATTCAACCAATAGCAAAACTCTATAATGAGATTGCGCAGGACGCTCGAGAATGAGTTGCAATAGACTTATGGGAGATTGAATATATCCGTCTCTCTCTTTCAGCTTAAAAATCCTTTCATTGCCTTATGAGATACTCGCTATATATTCTTGTAATATATTTGGCGCACAGCGTTGTTATCCTTTTCCCCCTCAACCCAAAAACTTTTAAATGATACGGCCCAAGTGAGCGAATCCTGACAGATGACGTCTGGAGCTCAGGGTCAAATCTATGAGGATGATCATGAGTAAAAGAAAACTGACATACATCCATGAAGATATTCTACATTAATCGAAACCGTTAAAATTATATAACCCAAGTGACCTAATCCTTGGCAGTGACATCATGGCCATGAATTTATGGCGCGGCGCGGATCTCTATACCTCACACGGTACCAAGCAATTAAATATACCATAGATAACCATAGCCAAAGTCGTCGAAAACCTCGTGGATTCCGCGATAAGCCTCCTCCGGGGCGTTTTAAGATCCTTTACAGTTATACCACACTATGCTATATTAGTCACTTCTGATTGGTGGATTAACGTCATTTTCACTTTACCTACAGTCCAGTCAGTTTATTCCAGCAGATCTAGATGGTCTAGTGGTTAGATTCTGTGTCTGCAATACGAACGTTCCGCTTTCAGGACCCGTCGGGGGCAAGACATGTTTTCTTTAATTTTTTTAAGGTTATGTTTGTTTCTTTTTTTAAATTTGGGTTAGTTTCAGTTAGTTTCGTCTAGTTGCGCCTTAAAGCGAACGAAGCGAGCGGAGGGCCATACGTGAAGAGTTAACAATACTCTAAAGTGACGCTAACATATCAATCAGAAGCGGATAATGTAGCATAGTGCCGTAAAACTGTAAATGATCGTATTATGCTCCTCCAGGAGGTGGAATGTTGCAGAACGGATTATCTCTATCTACTAAAGCTCATTCGGCTGAGTAGGCGCAGGCAAGTTTTCACGGGTCAATCTGAGTTGAACGATTTGGGTCGTTCGACCATAGTTCAACCTGTGTTGAAAGCAAAAAGGTTTACACGGTAGGCGATGCATGTTGAATAACTGTAGTAGAAAATGAAGCCACGTGAAACTATTGATGTAGGTGTGCAATTAATTTGTTGTTCAATTCGGGATGAAATAATGGCTAAATTAAAAAAGAAGAGAAAAAAACAAAGGTGTTGGACCCGACTATAAATTTTAAGACGAAATACCCATGGTGCATGGTACATCACAAAGTCTGTTTTGAGAATTGGTTGTGCAATATCCAAAGGCTTATAGGAATCATCTAAGAATGGATAATGCACATTTTGAAGAACTTTTAGAAGAAACTACTGGAATAATTCAAAGAAACGATACAAATCTATACGACGAGAAGTTTGCACATTCAATTCCAGTGGTTCGACATCGATTCGGCGGCAATCGCCGACCAAAAGTAGACAGTCTTTCTACTTCCGTCGAATCGACTCACTCCGCCGATCGGTCAAGCCGAAAGGTGGTTTACATATTCAATTTTCTTTCGATTCAATAATCGACCCAAATTGTTCAACTCAGATCGACCCGTGAAAACGCGCCCGAAGGGAGATAGCCAAATGCCAATACGTCGCTGATATACTTGCTTGGCACAACAAAATATGGAACAACGATTGACGGAGTTGTTGAAGTGAATCTTCTTTACCCACGTTAGACCTGGTGTGTAAGCTGTTAAGCTGGTGAATGCCTTACGAAATGTGTAACACGGTGGACGGTGGGGTGAATGTAAGTAGAGAGCGAGATATGGCGTTAGTAAAGTCAAAAGAAGAAAGAATTATTCATCGTAGAAATACTGTAAAAGCAAGACAAAGTGGGCATGTGTCACACGGCGAGGCGAACGAAAGCAGAGAGCGAGATATGGCATTAGTAAAGATAGAAGCAGAGAGAGTTATGCGTCGTAGAAACACTGTAGGAGCAAGAGAGAGCGAGCCAGCGAGCCGACCTTTGCATTTTATGAAAACCTAAGCAACATTCAGAATATATTATACTTATATGAATATGGCAAATACGTTTCATTCTGGAGCGGGGCCCACAAGCACATCTTTTTAATAGGACACATCTTAGAAAAGAAAGGGAACGTGGTTGTGTCTTGATAAATCTTATAATAGCTGGATTGATAAATCCAAGGATGTTGTGTAATGAATTAGATAGTGCAAGGTCTTTCTCTAATCACCTGTTTCTATAATTGAATATAAACAAACATTAGATATTATTTTCAATCGAAAGTATCTATCCAGAGATTATGCCAAGTTATTTCGAATTTCGATCTGACAGATCGCGAGGGTTATGGGTCCAAAGTTTCTTTGAAGTGAAACTTCTTTAGACTGTATCTGAAGAGTAAGCTGTTGCACCCATTACGAAAGTTACAAAATATCTCATAAGACGAACGTGTAGCGTTACAAAATGTGTGATAGGTTGGGAAAGACAGAGGAAGACAGTAACATTATGAGATGGCAAACTCGCCTATCTTTCTCTGAACGGGCTAGGACTTACGCCAAGTCCTAGGTGAGCGATTTACAGTCGACGCGAAGCGCTGGCGATGCCGTACGAAAAGTTAATATAGTCGCACGGCATCGCCACTGATTCGCGTTCGCGTTCGCTGCAAATCGCTCACGTAGGACCGGGCGATACGGGGCGTCCTAGGTGAGCGATTTGCTGCGAACGCGAAGCGCTGGCGATGCAGTCTTATACCTAATACCCTGTGCAGGAATAAAGTTTCACTTTTGGTCTGTGGTGCACAAGCATAATAATTTTTATTAGATATTAAGCATTTTTCTCGAAAACGGCAAAAAGTAGTGTTTTCAAATTTGGCACGTTTTTAGGAAACCCTTGTGGGCAGCCGACGCGACGGCCAATTGTTTTTCAGATTATTGCCACAAAAACTAGTTAATTTTAATGAAATTTTCTGGACCAATTCTTTCTGACGGTTTGGAGATATGTGACATATTCTCTCTCACATCGTGTAATATAGCCTACCTAGTAGACAATATACTATTAATAGAAGGTTCTTGAAATGTAGTCTAACTAAAGTAATTATTGATAAGTTTTCTTAAGGAATACCATGTATTTTAATGAATAAAATATGCTATGAATTTGAATAAAATCGAATGTTCAGTATCAAAAAAAAACAGAAGCTATTAAAAATTAATTTCTTCTGCCACTACTATTTTTTTTTACAAAAAACAACTGAAAACACTAGCCGAGAAAAAAAAGATCATTTTCGTAACATAAAGCTGAATAACATATTATAGTATGAACCACTCTGAATACGGAAATGATCAGCAAAAAGTCATAATACGTAGGGTTTAACGCTAAACTTTAAAGTGTTGTTTTGGGACGTTTTTTTGCTTTTTCCCGCGAAGCCCCGGAAGAATCTGTAAATTTTCTTTGCAAATCTCGAACAAATAATATGTCTTCCTTATTCTTACTCTGTCCGTTCATATCGAACAGTAAAAAAAAGGCGATCTTCGACTCCACTAAGCTTTCTGGTCTTTAGGAAGTTTCGAAATTGGTAATTCCTTCAGTAATACCTGAAATTATCCACCTAAATCTTTAGTTGTTCAATTGACTTAAGTAGTTTGGGAACCATGAGTAGTCCCTTAGCGCAGTCATCACAATGGTATTTGACATGCCGTTTACCTTTAAGTTTCATGACTCGAATCTTTGATGCAGCACTGAGACTAGAGAAGTTTTTGTGGACAGCTATCGTAACTTATGATGATATCCATATTATTTTGGTCCGAATTGCAAAGCGAGCATCTCATGCTTTGATCGAAATAGGTTATTGTTTACAATTATCGGAAAACAGTCAGGAAAGTTTCTGCAAACAATCACTATTCAAAACAGACAACAAATAAATATTTTGGTTGTATAATTACGTTTAAAAACCTTTCAAAAATAACTTGTGAAAACAGCGACTTGCACAAGTTTATGGGTTATATCAGTTATAGCATTTTATAATAAAAGACATAAAATGATTATAGCTATATCAGGATGATGCAGTCGAAAATAAAATTATTTAAATCAAATGTTTCGGATAATTGAGTTCATTGCTCTTTCTAGTAAGAATGTACTTATGATGCTCACTTGATAACAATAATCTAAAAGCAAGAAAATTTGGAAAAATCTTACCTTTCCGCCTACAATGCTAATCCCTAGACTTCTCTGTGGTTCTCTATATACTTTGACCACGTGAGTTGCACCCCAATGCTTGTGCAATACATTGTTCTGTTTATCCTTCATGCTGCCGTAGTCTTGTTCAATGTGGCGTACTACCGTCATTTCACTGAAAAAAGTAGATTGGCGTTAAGTTCTTTTGGTACTATTACTATTATGTAGTTTGTTGGTTTTAATCCAAAACATGACTTAATTTTATCAGAAGCTCTTTTGAGTACAGTATCATTTTTTTCTCAAAACAAAAAGTATATTTATTTTAAGTAATTTCTACAGTTAACATTTTTGGCAAATAATCGAAAACCCAAACTAGCCCAAACAAGGTTTTGGAGAATTTAACTGATAAGGCCTATAAAATAAAACAAGGAAATACATATTTACCAAAACTATACCAAATGTTATGAATATATGAATATGTGGCCTAGTTTCATTGATAATAATCTCTTCAGTGTTCTAATTATTACAATTTTTTTAAAGGTCACCAGTGTTTTTTGTAAGAAAATCATCACGAGTCGAAGAGAAGTGGATAACTTTCTTTAAAACAAACAAATCCGGGAAAATATATTTTGTTAATAATTCGAATACATGGTGAATTCGGTAAGAAAATTTCACACCTAAAATTTAAACAAAAATCAATCAAGTATATTACAGTTTTCTAAAGGAAATACAAATTAAGTGCAATATTTGAGTAAAATGTTGCAGTAAATATTGATTTTAAAATGGTTGCAAAATATATTTTTAAACACGTTTAGAGCACTAATAGTAGCGAAATATACATTTTTTTTAAATTAAACTTAATTTTAAAGTAAAAAGCTGAGTACATATTTTAAATAATTTATAAAAATGATAATTAATGTTTATTTTAAGATATTAAATTTGGTGCAGCATATTTAAATTCCTGGTTGGTCAAAATTCTTGTTGCTTAAACAGCATTTAGACCAGAAAGTTGCATCCGTATGTTTCAAGACGATTCCTGCAGTGTTTTATACTTGAAAGTTCTAACAACCTTTGAAAATTTTCAATCTTCAAAATATTCACCAATCAAGAGCGCAAAATTTTATAACGTATTTCAACAATACTTAAATCTGTTACGTTCTATAATGTTTGTGTGAAAATAAAAATTGTTTTCTTTTAAAACTGCTTACTAAATATCTAGAAAATATTCGAATCATAATAACTGAAATCTATTTCTTTAAATAAAAATACCTAAAACGTATTCCCGAGCCCGATATTAAATAAAAGTTACAAGTAAGATCCTATTTAGAAGTTAAACTGAAAGATAGCATACAACGGCAAAACTGATAAACTTTTGAGAGTAAGAGGTCAACTTGTTGAAAAATCAATGTCAAGAGCGAACAAGAAGACTGCTGTTATAAAAAATAATAAATTGAATAATAAATAAAATAAGAGTTTAATTGTAACCCTAACCATCCTTTGAAGTGGAGCAAGAAGAAAAATTATATATTGCGGTATATAGAACGAGTCTTAGATATAAATGGAGATTTGCGCACAATGAAACTTTCGAGGAAACAAAAAGATTTTGTTACCAATTGGCCCAAGGGTAAAGAAATACATTAAAGATTCTTGTTTTATGGCTCAATAACTTTGCAGATAAAAATACAAGCGCGAATAAAGATCATCAGTAAGAAATAAGTATAGGATTTTCCCAAGGATTTTCAAACTCAGTTAAACTTTTCCTAGTCACAAAATATATTATTATTTAATACTGTTACTCAAAATATAGTGACCTACGTATTTTTAGATATTTCTCTTTTACCTTTTTACGTTTTATTTCTAGTGTTAATACATTTATATTTGCTTATGTTTCTTTAATAAACCTGTTTTGTTTTATTATTACCTGAGGACCTTCTGAGAAAGACATATCGTACTCCAAACTCAGCAGTGCCGTAACTGATTTTTTTTTAGGTATTGAGATATGCTGACATTGCAATGCTTTGCATAGTTAGCTACAGACAAATATACCACACATACTTGCCCCTACAGAAACACAAGTATGTTCTACAACAACAATAGTAAACTATATCTACCTAGACGTCATGTGGCTCAAGTTCACTGCCAAGGGATTAACCAAGTTTATATGCTGCCTATATCGCCCTCCGAGCGATAGAGCCTACCAAACCTTTTTTACAACACTAGCTACCACTTTTGACTCAATACAGGTCGACCACTCCAATTCAGAAATAATCGTTCTGGAAGATTTCGATGCCCATAACTCCAACTGGCTCAAACACCATAGCAAGACCGAAAACGAAGGTAGGTAGAGAAGCTGAAGTATTTGCCATTAGCTGCGGGCTTACTCAACTTGTAGACGAACCAATCCGGATCCCCAAGAGGGGCGAATTTGCCGACCTCCTGGATCTTTTTCTAACCACAAATCCTGATCAGCACACAATTACAGTTGGTCCGACATTAGGTACTTTCGACCACAAACTTATTACAACGGTTTGTGACCTGCCACTACTACAGAAGAGTCCACTATTGCCTCGTATAATCTTGTGCAAACTGGGAGGATCTAAGAGAGTTATACCCAGATTTTCCATGGCCCGACGTCTGCTTTGGCACTGAAGACCCATTCGTCGGTCAATTGCGAATAGATCACGCACGTAATCGCCTCACGAATGGAAGCATACATCCCAAATTCCATCAAGTTACCGTCAAAAGAAAAGACCTGGTTCGACAGAAGATGCGAAAGGGCCGTAGATAGTAAACAGCAAGCCTACAAGTACTGGTAGCAAAATCAGACCGCTGAAAGTCGCAATTATTTGACCGGAGCGAGAAACGACTGCAAACGTGTCGAACTTGGGGCTACAGGAATTTGGTCCAATTTAATGCTGGAAAACCCCTAGCAGCCACGTTTACCAAGAAAGCCAATACGGTGTGCCCTGACATCATTTTGGCAGGACCGACCATTCCTTCATCCTCGTCAATTGGCCTACTAGGTGTCTTGGTCAACAGCACTACTCTTGATCTACAAAGCGTAAATAAGACCGTGCTTAGAGTATTGCTCACACGTCTGAGGTACCGCACCTAAGAACACCCTAAAGCTGCTGGACTCCATTCAGAAGAAAGCCGTGCGTCTCGTCGGTGACCCGGAGTTGACCAGGGATCTGGATAGTCTGGAACACCGCAGACATGTGGCCGAGATTTCTTTGTTTTATAGATATTTTCACGGCAGATGTTCCCAGGATTTGGCCAGCATTATCTAGCCCCCTAGCAGTACCGGTCAGACAGTCACGACAGACGGCTAGAGCGCACTCGTTCGTGGTACAACTAAAAACACCTAGAACGCCGCGTTACAAGGACTCCTTTGTCTGGCGCACTGGATCATTGTGGAACTCACGTCCAGGACATCTTTTCCCCCCTAATTACAATCTACAACTATTCAAGAACCGTGTTAATCAACATCTTCGCACACACATCGCTTGTCGAGTGCCATAGGATCTCCCTTTAGTATGTGTGCCACTGCCATAAAAAAAAATAATGAAATACCGCCATGATACAAATGGCTATAGCGTATTTAACATGAACGCATTTCTAGAGTAATATCACTGCAAACTGTAAGCATTTCCTTTACAATTTTTCAAATGTGTGTTACTTAACGATTGTCAAAACCTGTCTTATTGGAAGTAAAACTCGAAACCGAAAATATAACTTTAAATCCTGACAACAACCTTCAAAGACAATTTGTTGGTTCCGAAATATGGTAGAAGGAAGTAACCGGGGAAATAATATTGCCTACTTCTTTTCTATAAACAGAGGTAAAGGAAACGAGTATTTAAGACTTTTTTCATGGAGACTTTAAACATAGGAGACAAATTTATTAGTACTTCGTGGGCGAAATTTCATGATTGTAACATAGTTGAAAATGATGAAAGGGGAAATCACAGATGGCACCTGACTGTGATTATCCTTTTTATTCTATTAGAGATTCGGTAAGCAGCATATAAATAGCTTTAAAAGAATTGAATCTCATTATTTAAGAGCCCAAACCTCTAGAGAATTTACTGATGGCCCATTAACAACCATTTGCCAAAATGTGCATGCATGATATAATTTTTAATGGAGAATTTAATAAATTTTTTCATCCGAACAAGGCCCTATGTTCTATCTGCGAGACATAAAAATAGTAATGCGAAAGAAAAAGAATCAAGCAGAGTACGGCCGATACATCAAAAATAAATCTGAAACAGTTTTACACCATATAGGATATATCTATTTTTTTTTACAAATATCGTCTGAATTTTAGGTCGGGATCAAAATAAAATGATTGTCTCAATGTATTTATATGCCGTAAACCAAACCTCGATAAAAAGCATCACCCATAAGTTTTTGACAGGAGAGCATACTCAAAATGAGGGTGACTCTTCACAGTCTGTTATTGAGAAAGCCAAAGAGAGAGCACTCAAAAGTGGGCCCACTTATGTTCTTTCTTAATAGGAAAGAAAGCTAAACCCTACCAAGAGGAAGCATTAGCTACGCAACAGTTTATGGATCTTAACGAAAATACTCGATAAAAAATTAGTAAAAATCCTCCTTAAAACGAAAATGTTATATGGGGTTATATTCAGTGTGAACATAATATTATTATGTTACTACAAATAATCAACATTGTTTGCTATGAAAATTAATTTTACTATAAAAAATTCAATCTTTCATGTTTATCTTCTTTTAGATCATAAATTTGAATATTTTCCGATGTTCGGTTGCAAAAAAATCTAATGCTTGAGGAGGCTAAACGCATTCTTTTAGTTTCTGCCGTAAAAGTTAGTCTCTCAAATTGTGTAAAATTTAAATTAGCTATGGCTGCTAAGAAAAATACATATATTTAATGCAATGCCGCTCTATATTACATAAGTCTGTAAATATCTAGTGTTTTTTTTAAAGTAATTTTTCTTCGGTAATTAATATCAAAATTTAATCTAGATGTCTACAAAAGCAAAGATAAATGCTAACAAAAATGTTTATTTACTTCTCCTAAAATTGATATATTCACAGTTGCGGCAGTAATGAATTGAGGCACGATATATCAGAAGGCAGAGTTGTGGAAAAATAAAGATAAGAATAATACGCCTCGGAAATATCTCTTTTAAACCATCCACTTTGACAATGAGAAGAAAAGTGTGTACCATTCGCATTGTAAAATTTATTTTGCTTATATATTAGCCTAAATATATTTTACGAAACAACGGAATTTTTTTTAAACAGTATTGAGACTGATGGTTACATGATGTTTTTTTGTTGAAGAAAAATATTTCATCTTTTATTTTCAGCTAGGCACTTGTTTAAAAGTAGTGATTTCACCATACCCCATTTATAAAAAAAGACAAAAAGTAAAAAATGGATCAAAGAAGAAAAATTAAGTTATAATATAACCAAATATTTAGCATAAACATCTAGACGTTATAAGCACAGCATATAAAAACATTGCATGTGTGCATTTTTATTATTTTTTCTATTTTTGTTTTTTACATTAAAAGCGAATAAGTAAATTTTAAGTAAACGGTTGAGACACAAGCAAACAGCTAAAAATATTTCAATCCAGTGTGTAATAAACAAAATATATTTAAATAGTTTGTGACATATTACACTGAAAGAAAATTTTCGATAATAATAAATAAATATTTGTTTGGGTAGTATTTGTTAATGAATATGCTGCCAAATTAATAGCAACTAGACCTTGTTTTTTATAAAAATATGATTCCATTTTAAATGTTACACGTTAATATTTTTTTTATTTGGACACTATTTGGTTGCATTTAACAATATACAGTAATGCAAAACATATGTATTATTAAAAACATTAATTTTGTAATAGTACATAATTTTCTGTTTTTATATAATATAATTGGTTTATAGTTAATATACGGATTTCCATTAAATAATACACATACATAGTTATAATAAGCATTTTTGATATTAACCTCCATATGAATTTGGTTAGTATTAGTAACATTGAATGATAATAAAAATAACTACAGTAACAGTTAACAAAGGAAAAATATTAGGAATGGTAGCATCTGGCTGTGCGTTTATTGGCGCGAATCGGCGGCGTGATCATTTTCATTTAGCGTAGTAGCAGAGACAAGGGTAGTAGTAGCAGACCATCGGCCTATCGCTATTCGCCATCTTGTCCTTGTATCTTGAGCTCTGTTCCTGTTCAACTATGTCAGTAGTGTCTCCTTTTTTTGTATATATTATCACATACCACAGTGGTATGTGTATACTATCTATGAGTGTCTCCGCGAACTCCGCGTGCTGTTAATTAGTGCAAGTTTTTCCATCCCGGCGTTTAATTTATGAAGGAAATTCATTGGAGACACTAATTATGTAGCGATAGTGAAGTGCATTGGTGTTACTGTATTTCTGCGGCTTATTACATTAGCGGAGAGGTAATTGATGATTAACTTGAGACTTGACAAATTTGTGGTTATACGTGCTTAACAACACAATGAGTGACCTGATTGAGCTGTTCATGTTTTTTTGTTATTTTATGGGTACTATCTACTTACCCTAGAAATTTGTAATATGGGCAAATGTAAAGTACAAACTCATCGGCGTAATGTAAAAATTATGTTTCTTGAGAATTTATTTTCTGTTTATCTATGTGAAATATGTTCATAATATTTTTTAAAATTAAAAAAATTATTCAGTGTCTTTTTTTTATTACCTACCTATTCCTATTCCGGTTAAGCAGACATCCCAAGAAATTTCTTTCCTTTTTGTAGATATATTATCGACATTTTTTTGCTATTACAGATATTAAATTATCAAATATTAATAAAGTTGTTCTGGACTAATAGATTCTTTGTTATATGTGTTATAATAAAGGATATATTAGTCCAAAACAACTTTATTTATATTTAATAATTTTATATCTGTTATAGCAAAAAAAATATCTTTTAATCGTTACATAATAAAAAATTAACAATAACTAAAACTTATTGAGCAATATTACAATTTGTTTATAGTTACCAAAGTGATTATTACATATAAAAATAATATATATATGAAGACATGTTATAATAAATATCTGTTATTTATTAAAAAAAAAAATATTATATTTAATAAAATTATTATAACTGCCAAACAGCCTGCACTTACAAGAAATACATCTAAGTTTTAGAGAAACAAACGCTTAATAACTAGTACTAATATTTGGTGTTAAAAAAACAATATTTGTTTCCAACCGCGCAAACAAATTTTGCATTAACTTTGAACAAACATTTAATAAGCCATATTTTAACTAGAAATTTGTTAATAGTTAAGTGTTCTAGTTTATAGTAAAAAAACTGTTCTTTCGGTGTAGTTTTTATTTAATTGCTAAGGTAAAGAATTTCTAAAGGAGAAAACTTAAAGTTACTTCGCATTTTTTATTAAAATACTTATTTATTTTTAGAAGCATTAAACCCAGAAACCATGCATATTACTGTAGAGTCAGAATATCTTGACATTCCATAAGGGGCTCTCTGCTATATGCAATAATGGATACATTCTCAGCAAACCCAAAATGAAAAGGTAATTTTTATTTTCTATAACAACCAAGGTAGTTAACAATTTAATTTAACTATTAGCCAAGATGCTTACATATGCTCCAAAATATCACTGAGCCGCATTGCAGCTTCACTAAACAATTAGAAATAGCGAAAAATACATCATTCGAAGATTTTTCTGAAGATGACTCAATAAAAGATAAATACCATATGGGAGAAAATATATCAAACATTGATTCTATAAGCAGAATCCTTCGAGAGCAGATTTACTTTGATACTAACACCAGTAACAAAAGAACAAGAACAAACAAAAATATTCAAAATCCAGGATCAGTCAAGCAACTCAAGAGAGCAAGAAAAAATTTAATCTCAAAAATAGAGAAGAAAAGAAGAAAGAACTTCGAAGAAAAGAATTCGAGAAAAAGGCACATGAAAAAGGAAGAGATTAATTCTGGAGAAAGCTACATCTCTGAGGGTAACAGACTAATGTAAAGAAAACTACATACTTATATGTTTTGCTGTTAATGATGAGCTCAGCAGAACCATATTTACAAACTTTTGGAAACTGTCAACAACAACCTTTAAAGACAATTTGTTGGTTCGGAAATATGGTAGAATGAAGTAACCTGAGAAATAATATTGCCTATTTTTTTCTATAAACAGGTTCGGGTAGTTAAGACTTTTTTCATTACCACTTTGAACCCAGGAGACAGATTTATTAGTTTTTCACGGACGAAAGCTAAAAATTGTAACATAGTTGAATAGGAGAAATCACAGACCAGACGGTGATTTTCCCTTTTATCCTATTAGAGATTCGGTAAGGCAGTATATCAATAGCTTTCCAAAAATTGAATTTCATTATTTAAGAGGCCAAACCTCTAGGGAATTTACTGATGGCACATTAACATTGGCCGATATGTATGATTCTACAAAAAGGAACAAGAAGAAAAAGGATTACCATTTGTCAAAAAGGGTATGTATGACATAATTTTTAAAGGGAAGTTAATATTTCCTTCTTTCATCCGAGAAAGTACCAATCTTCTATGTGCGAGAGATATAAAAATAGTAATGCGAAAAAAAAAAGAAAAGTGTCAAGCAGAGTACGAGGGTCACATCAAAAATAATGCTGAAACAGTTTTATATCAAGTGGGGATATATCTTATTTTTTTTACAAATGTCGCCTGAATTGTAGGCCAGAATAAAAATAAAATGATAGTCTCAATGTATATATGTCCGGTTGCACAAAAATCTGATGCTTTTAGAGGCTAAATTCAGTCTTTTAATTTCTGCAGTAAAAGTTAGTCCCTCAAATTGTGCACGTCCTACGATCTACCTATAATTTTTTTAAATTTTAATTAGCTATGGCTGCTAAGAAAAATACACATATTTAATGCAATATCGCTCGATATTACATAAGTTATCTAGTGTTTTATTTTTGTAACGTTTTTTATGAAAGGTAATTTTTCCTTGGTAATTAATATCAAAATTTAATCTACATGTCTACAAAAGCAAAACAAAGATAAATGCTAACAAAAAAGTTTATTTGCTTCTCCTACCAATGAAATATTCACAATTGCGGCACGATATATCAGAAGAGAGTTGTGGAAAAATAAAGTTGAGAATAACACGCCTCGGAAATATCCCTTTTAAACCATCCACTTTCACAATGAGAAGAAAAGTGTGTACCATTTGCATTCTAAAATTAATTTTTCCTATATATTAGCCTAAATATATTTTACAAAAAATTGACATTTTTTGGTTGGTTACATGATGTTTTTTGTTAAGGAAAAATATTTAATCCTTTAATTTCAGCTAGGCATATGTTTAAAAATAGTGATTTCAGTTTTCACTATACCTCATTTATTTAAAAAAAAGTCAAAAAATAAAGAATGGACCAAACAGGAAAAATTATGTTTTTTAATCAAATATATAACATAAACATATAAACGTTATAATCACAAAATATAAACTTATTGTGGTTATGTATTTTATTTTTTTTTCTATTTGTGTTTTTTTACATTAAAAGCGAAGAAGTAAATTTTAAGTAAACGGTTGAGGCACAAGCAAACAGCTAAAAATATTTAAATCCAGTGTGTAATAAACAAAATATATTTAAATAGTTTGTGATACATTGGTCTTTTATTTAATGGCTAAGGTGCAGAATTTCTAAAAGAGAAAACTTAAAACTTCAGTGACTTCACATGTTTTATTAAAATATTTATTTATTTTTAGTAACATTAAACACAGAAACCCTGCATATTACTGTAGAATCGGAATATCTTGACATTTCACAAGGGGCTCCCTCCTATATACAATCATGGCTAAATTCTCAGCAAACCCAAAATGAAAAGATAATTTTTATTGTCTATAACAACCAAAGATCTTAGTTAACAATTTTATTTAACCTTTAACGAAGATGCTGACATGTGCTCCAAAATATCACTGATCCGCATTTCAGCTTCACTGATCAATTTGGAATAGAGAAAAATACATCATTCCAAGATTTTTCTGAAGATGACTCAATTAAAAGTAAAGACTATATTGATGAAAATATATGAAACAGTGATTTTATAAGCGAAATCTCTCGAGAAGATATTTACGTTGATAATAACACCAGTAACAAAAGAACAAAAGCAAACAAAAAATAGGAGATATCCAGAAACAATCATGCAACTCAAGAGAGCAAGAAGAATTTGAATCTAAAAAATAGACAAGACAGAACTTCCAAGAAAAGAAAACTAATTCGAGAAAAATACCCATGAAAATGAAAAAGATAAATTCTGGAGAAAGCTATATCTCGGAGGCTAACAGACTAATACAAGTTTAAGAAATCAGGGCACCATGTTAAGAAAACTGCATACTTATATATTTTGAACCATATATTCAAACTTCTGGAGACAGGCTGACCACAACCTTCAATGACAATTTGTTGGTTCTGAAATATGGTAGAACGACGTAACCGGGGAAATAATATTGCCTATTTCTTTTCTATAAACAGGTTAAGGAGACGGGTATTTAAGACTTTTTCATAAACACTTTGAACACAGGAGACATATTTATTAGTACTTCGTGGG
The DNA here is from genome assembly GCA_016904865.1 of Pissodes strobi. Lineage (NCBI taxonomy): Eukaryota > Metazoa > Arthropoda > Insecta > Coleoptera > Curculionidae > Pissodes > Pissodes strobi. The sequence continues at coordinate 156,841 of MU183300.1, read as the reverse complement.
CGAAATCTAAAGATTGTAACATAGTTGAAAATAAAAAAGGGGAAATCACAGATGGCACCAGACTGTGATTTCCCTTTTTATTCTATTAAAGATTCGGTAAGGCAGCATACCAATAGCTTTCAAAGAATTGAATCTCATTGTTTAAGAGCACAAACATCTAAGGAATTTACGGATGGGTTATTAACATTGTCCGATATGTATAATTCTACAAAAAGTAAGAAGAAGAAAACTGGTTACCATTTGTCAAAATTGGTATGTGTGATATAATTTTTAATAGAGAAGTTAATAGTTCCTTTTTTCATTTGAAAAAGAACCAATCTTCTATCTGTGAGGCATATAAAAGTAGTATTGCAAAAAAAAGGGTCAAGTAGAGTATGAGCGTCACACCAAAAATAACACTGGAACATTTTTACATCAACCGGAGATATCAATTTTTTTTACATATGTCGCCGGAATTGTAGGTTAGAATAAAAAATTATGTGCCTCACCTTTGTAAGCACACAACTGAAGTGAAACTTCTGAAAGAGATATTAGTAATTGAGTTTTTATTTTTTTAAAGATTTTTTATGCTTCAACTTTTACTCCCGGTTTAGACTTTTTTTTTCATTTTTTTGTTTGTTTTTTTTTCATTTGTTTTTTCATAATGCGTTTTATTTTTGTTTCCATTTTTGCCATCCCCGACCTCGTAGCTCAACTCCTTCGCCTTTTTTCGCCGAAATCCGCGTTTTTAATTATTTTTTTTCTTATTTCGTTTTATAATACTTTTATTAACCTTCCAATCAATGTTTTACATTTTTTTTTCAATTTTATCCCATTTTTTCGAAAATTTTTGGGTATCCGGGGAAGTGGAGGATATAATTAGTTTTCGTCATGGATCTTCATTTTACCCCGACTACATGTCCTAAAAATTTTTCTTCTGATAGTGGAACATTTAAAAGTCTATGTATAAATGAATTAAAAGCTGCCATTTTATGGGAATATGGATGATTAGATTTATTATGAATAACAGTGTCTGTATCTGAGGGTTTATGGAAAATTTAAAATTCATGAATATCATTTTTGTTGGTAATGGTTAGATCTAAAAAAATAATCGATTTATTATCTGTAGATTGTTGATGAATGAAAGAAATAGGTCTAATTGTCTATCAGTGCCTGAAAAGCATGTTATAATATCATCTACATATCGATGCCAGTATAGGATTTTTTTTACTTAATGGATTGTTAAATATTTGTTTTTCTAGATTATCCATAAAGATTTCAGCCAATAACGGACTCAAAGGATTTCCCATTATGAGACCCTCATCGGAAACATAATAATTATTGTTAAATTCGAAAAAGTTTTGATCCAAGCAAACAAAAAGAGAATCTAAGATATCTTGTTTTATGATTGCATAACTTTATTTTTTGTTAAGAGTATGTTATTCAAATCTATTACCTCATTAGGTGGAACACTGGGAAACATTTTTTTTTACGTCAAAAGATAATAGTTTAGCATTTTTTGGAATTTTTAGATGCTTAATTTTATTAATAAGCTCGTATGAATTTATAATGCTAAATTATGGAGATAAGTTACAATACTGTCATAGAATATTTATTAATTTTTTTAGAAAGTTTTGTTGACGGAGCGTTAATGAAAGAAACCACTGGTCTTATAGGATAGCCTTCTTTATGTAATTATATTAACGAATATAGATTAGGTGCTTGAGGATTCATGATCAATAAATTATGCTTTTCAAAATCGTTAAAAATTTATAATTCTTTTACACAATTTTTAATTAATTTTTGGTAATGTTCTTGTACATTGTTTAGGAATTCTAAAGTTTTGTGTAGATATTGGTTTTTAGGTAAGGCTACTATAGAATTACCCTTGTCTGCTTTGGTAAAGATAATATTATTTTCCTTAGTTTTATTTTGAATTCATTTAACAGTGTTAGCATCTCTAGACCTATAACTTGAAAGTTTATCTAATGGATGTTTTTTAATAATTTGTGAAGCCAAATGTTTTTCGGAGGTGTCAACAACATTAAGAGCAAGTTCACATTCAACGCCAAGATATTCTCTTGTTGGTCCTTTTAACACAAAATATGTATTGTGTTGAACCATATGCACATGTAAAACACGTTACCATATAAATTAATGCTTTCACATCGCATTTTCCTCTCCTCTTTTCCCTTCTTTCATCCATATAATATAATTTTTCCCACTACTATTTATAAAAATGAAAAAACTACTTTAAAGGAGCAGATTTTACTTGAATTCAAACTAAACTACTTTTATCCTTGGATACATTATGTGTCTAATGTAGAGAACACACTCACTTATAAAGATACACTACCAGGCTTTTCGTCGCTTAAATTTTAATTTCCGGCGTTTTAATTTCCTTGATATTATTTTTCTGGAAGCAATACTTCTACTCGCGTAATATAAAACTCGAAAGGCTTTAAACTGCAAAACTCAGTAATCTAGATATAATAACCCTGAGCATACGACATTTATATCACTTACATTTGACTATTAAATTCACCTCATTTTACTCGCAGTAGTTACAGTATTCCAACCGAAACTCGCACAAAGATTCCTCTAAGGATTCGGAACGCGCGATTTAACATGGTTTCCGTAACACTGGGGCAGTGTTTGCGCTAAAATCTTTAATCCCATTACCTACAACGAGATTACCCAGTAAGTATATACTTTGTCTCTAATGAAGGTTACTATACAAGTTTGCATGTATTTTGGAATAACCACCGTCTTCATTTGATTAAAATTGAGCCTCTATTTAAACATCAAACATGAATTCTATAGGAATTTATTAATTGAGGAGAACTGCTTTTCCAAGGACCGTTATGAAAAGAAAATTTTTAATATCGATTTCCGTATCAAAAGTGGTATTATTATGTTATGGGAAGCGTGACATTTTTAATACTATTGGTAGCAATAAAATTATTGTAGCTTATAGACAAAACAAATAGCCATTTAATAAATTATATAGTTAACCATATGATGATACTATTAGTTAAATATTTAATATGTTTCCTGCCATTAAAATCCACATTACGCCATCTATTTTCTCCAAACCAGCTTTTGGGCTTAAGGGAAAAATAAATTATAAATTGTAGTATCCGTCAATTGGACGTACAAAATTGGATGCACGGCAATAATTGGTCGCGCTGTATTGGACACGTATAACTGTTGGACGCGTGATAATTGGTCATGTACGATAATTGAACGCCCATGATAATTGGACGCTCATAACAATTGGATGCTTACACGGGTGTTTCTAAAATATACGGCAAACATTTGGGCATTGTTCGTGACATAATGTAAAAAAAGGTCTTATAAGCACCGGAAGGGTACTTGGATGCATTCAACCCCATGCGTGTAAAACTTGATTTTTTTACCATCTTGACATCATTAGCCATTGAGCTTAGAACAATGAATAAAGAGTACCTTTTTATGAAAATGCCATAGAAGAGTCATAATTGAATGTCAAAGTGTGTAACTGCATGTTTCAATCCCACAGGATAGCCCATTCCACCCCGACTGGCTCCCGGCGTGAATAGGGCGGCTGGTGTATATCTATACATTTTACACTTCGGCCTTCTAAATTTCAGATCACCAAACATTTTACAAAGCATGACCCCAGACCGAGAATTGAATCACGAAGTGGACAGCGGTGTTACCCACTGCTCCACCACGATTATCTCCACATCGGATTCTCACCACGACCTATTGATGCGGTGTCCTATTGACGCTGCGATCAGTTGCCGTCGTGACCCAATTGTCCACGCGACCAAATGTCGGCGCGCCCAACTGTCGCCACGACCAATCGTCGTAAATTCATAATATTCAAATTGTATCTCTCGACCGCAAGCCCCTGAAAATCGCATATCATACGATATTCGAATATTTTCTCTAAACTCCAACTTTACCCCACTTTATATAAAAAAAAATTAAAATATATAGATATCTATTGATATTATAGTTGTAATTATTTAAAATGGTCCGACCGCTGCTATCATTGATTGGCCCTCTTCATTTGCATTCGTTACTGAACATAGGTTTCTGGTAATCTTCTCCACTAAGTTGGGGTTTGGAACTTTCGAAGAAATGCACTACAATACCGTGTTATCCACAATATCGAATTCGAAATATTGCACTCGACGCGCATTTCATTAACCATGTTAGCATCATCAGGAGATGAATAAACTTAAGCTTACAATCTACTTAACTCTATTTTATACTAATTTACAATCTACTAAAAGATATATTATGAATTAATTTCTAATTTTTAATTGATATTCCATGATTATTTTCAAAAGCATGCTCGGCAACATTTCCGAAATATATTAATTTTTTTGTTGGCAATATGAATACACTTTTAAACCAGACGTACTGGGATCGCAGCCAGCAGTCACTAAGCTTCTAAAGAGAAGAATGCAATTTCATGGGCACGTCAGCCGCCTTACCGCCATTCCCAGAACATCTAGCATACACAGTATAATCGAGAAACTTCAAACACATACTACACCCGTAAGAATATACGACAAAACGTACCTACGTTTCCTTTACGGGGAAATAATTTATCACGACACCAAGAGTTTTGAAAAGTTGTGGGCCCAAAAATTCAGACTACGATGCAACCTCCCCTTTTTGCTCAACTACTTCGAGAAAGAATACAAGGCACAAGAAAAAAGCGGCAAAAATTATTACACAAAATACGTCTCCGATTTAGCAACATCATATTGACACTTTAGCCGAATTCAGATCTCAAATTGACGCCACAATCAGAACAAATAAACAGAAAGCCAATATTTCAAAAGTAAAAAACAGCAGCTTACCTTCTCAGAATAAACTACACTGGAAATCCCCATTCTCGTACATAACCTGTCGGACTAAACAATTAGCTCTTCTGCACAGAACGTACTTGCAAAAGGTTTCAACTTTGGCGTATCACCATGTTCCAGTATAGATCATAATATGATGGAGTCGAAACAGCCCTAAGCGAATGTAACAGTCCGATTTGGCCAGTGTAAAATATTTTAAAGTTCATTTTATATGCTGCATTTAGCAACAAAAGAAGCGATATTTTGCGGTTAGAGTTATTAAGAGATCAATACTCTTCGGTTAATTAATTCTAAATTTATTGATTTGATTTGTTGTCAATTAGCTTAAGGTTGCTGCATTTATTAATGTGAATTAATTTTATTCTACATATAGGTTAATGATATATTTGTATTAGCTTTTATAACACTGTTGAGGCCTTGCGTAGCTATTTTGATCATCCCTTTCTCTTATGTAGCCCTCAGGAACTTTGCGACTATTTTTATTTTAGATGATAAGCGAACCACAGATCGCTTAGGTTTGATCAAATTACTAAACTAGGATACTATGTTATTAGTATAACTCTGCTTAATTTATATTACATTACCGTAAAACGGCCAACAAACCGTTCTATATTCTTAAGAGTTGGGTTAATAAAGCCTACTGTAAAGTCTCATTAGATCCGTCAGATTCATATTTATTTTCGGTTTAAATATTTCATAACTTTTGATAACTTCTGATAGCTTTTTGGTACCGCTGACTGGAATATCATATTTATCTTTCCACGCGACCGGTTGTAACTTTTGTAATATCGATTGGTGGCCCTGAATGGTAGTAGTGATGAGCTATTTCCCATAATTGCTGCTGTCGATTTAGATTTTCAAAGGTTGTCATTTCGTTTGGGGATATTTTTTAGTATTTCTTGAACAATTTAACTTCAGCTCACTAATTGTGGCTTCCGCCGTCGTTTTACAACCATAATAAACGAGAACTAAGTCGTTTATTATCTTAGAATTATTCCTCGTATCGAATTGTTAGAATACGATACGCCATTGCTCGGCCCTACAATTTTTTCTGACTGATTCGGTGGAAGTGGAAAAAGGCAAATCGACTGAAACCGATGATCTCGTTCTTCTAGAAATATCCTTTGGTGATAGAGGAAAGTTTTTGCTTTAGTGCAGTCATAGTGACTCAGCTTTTAGTATTGCATTTTATACTACCCTTCTTGGGGATATTGTGTCGAGTCTTTTGTGTTTTGACACGACCGATTTATCGGGATTTAAATACTGCACTAGTCAAGCTTCTTTTCTGGAATAAATTTTTTTCTATTGCTTGTGAAGCACGTGGACGCCATGATGCTAATGGCTATTTTGCCTTATTTCTAAAAGCTTTCCGAGCTCGTCGTACAAGATCGAGACCGTCGATTCTCTAGCCACCCTGCGGCACAAGCGAGGTAATTATTGCTAAAGTTTTTCTGTCTAATTTAACGATTTAATTGCCTTATCTGTGTTAACCTTTTTTTTCTACATTGACCACCATTTGCATTGCATTCCATGAGTTATTTTATCTATCCCCTTTTATCATATCTGAATTTTTATTTTTATGTGACTTTAGTTTTGATCATATGAGGAAGTTTTTGGGGTGATTCATACCTATTTCTTTTTTACATTCAAGTTGTCTGTACCTTAGTATCTCTTTTATTTGCTGATGGTCATTGAAAAATCCATTGCTAATTTTTGGGGGGATTTGTTTTATAAAGAATAGTATATTAAGATACTAGTTTCAAAAGACCATATTTTATCGCACGAGCACGAAATTAGGAAACGACCCGCTTGCGGGGAGATTCCTAACGTACGAGTGCGCTAAATTTCTTTTAAAACGTGTATTTTATACTATTTTTTTAGTTTTTTAATGAAAAACATTAATTTATTCAAGTCGCTATCAAAAGTTGGACGTCCATCTTGTCACTTTTGGCGTCTGTATTATTAGGAATCCCATTCAAAACGGTGTCGAAATTTTTGCTAGTGAGCCTTGGCATTGAACAATTTTGTTAATATCATAGTAATCAGTCAACAAAAGTAGTGTCGAAAAGAGCTTCTTTTCGACACTACTTTGCGTATCGAAAAGACTTCTTTAAGATACCATAATAGAAAAAATATATTTATGCAAGGGGGGCTATAATTTTTTTCATTGAAATAAGGGGGCTTCGTCTAATTCGTATTGGGATATTACAGGGTTCTACCACCGGGCTATACACCAGTTCTATCACCGGGCTACAGATTCTATCACCGGGCTACAGATCTTATTTCCGGGCCAATTTTATCACCGGGCTACAAGTTATCTGCTAGTTTTACCCTCGGGGCCATCGAGTAGCATTACTTGGACTTGGCTACAGGTAACCGGCGCCTTCACTAGAGGTACTTTCTACCTCCACTACTGAGCTCGACGACCGGATCTAAGGGGTATCGTACAGAAGCTTAAGTTTATTTATTCATTTATTTGTCTGGTCAATTGATAAAAAATGTTCTTTTTAATATTTAAATATAAATTTAGTAAGCTCAATTGGTGCACCTACATAAGCCCTAACGGAAAATTGACATTCTTGTTAGCTTTGATGTCTTCAATCTTCACATAAGTGCCGATTAATCAAGCTTACTTGGCATAGTAAAACAGAGTTTTATCCACAATACCGAAACAGTAATTTGCACTCGACGCGCGTTTCGCTAGCCATGTTAGCATCATCAGGAGATGATTATAACAGTTTTAATCATCTCCTGATGATGCTAACATGGTTAGCGAAACGCGCGTCGAGTGCAAAAATTCTGTTTCGGTATTGTGGATAAAACTCTGTTTCAGTGCATGTTGCCGAAGGTTCCAAACCCCAACATAGTTACCTGGCATATAAAAAAACGGCATAGTTTACTGCCGTAACAAATACGTACACCCTGTGTGTGTAGGCGGGCTCAGTTTACTGCCGTAACAGATTCGTGCACTCTGGATGTGTAGGCAAGCTCGGTTTACTGCCGAAGTAGATAACGTGCACCCTGTATGAGGTTGATCAGATACAATTAACTGTTAATTGATGCTGTGAGCTGTGACAATTTATACTCATCATTTGTTGACGTTGACCTACTTATGGGTACAAAGTGTTATGTATCCATCGCAGAACGAAAACACCATCCACTCGCACACATCATCAATCTGGTGAAGCATTGGGCGCATTCAGAAGATAGAAATGATATCGTTAGGTAGTAATCGCTAGGTAATCGGTCACGTAACGATGAGCAGTTTCGATGAGATTTTCTGAATGCATTTTTATTTCAACTTGTCCTTTGTTGTTGACATACTTGACATTTTAGGATGTCCAGAGAATTCGCAAACTATTTTTACTATACCAAATTTGTATAATTAGTGTGTATAGTTACTTTTATAACAGTTTTTAAGTTGATCAAAATAGGTATAACCTAATCTTGTATAATATTTTTTACATGCCATTTTGCAGCTTATTATGGAGTTCTTCACTTCCAATTATGTTATAAAGTATATATGTTTAACTCATATGACATTTCAATAGTTTCCTTATCCATATTGCCCAAATTGATAATACGAACATTTTTAAAAAAATATAAACAAATCACTAATCGCAATTACTAATCGTATTTTTAAAGCGATGGAAAAAATGGCGTTCGATTGATCATATATATAATGATCCAGGGTCATCGTTCGATTATTCATCGCACAATTTCAGCGCGTTCAGAATACGATTTGTCATCGATTACTAATCGATGTGCTCTTCTGAATGCGATCATTGTATTGCAAACACCTATTTCATATACGAAGGCTAACGATACAGATAGTGATGAGCGAGACTGGTCTTGGTCTTGGGGTCTTAGTCTTGGTCTTGCAGAAAAAGCAAGACCAAGACCTAGACCAGCTCCAGGTCCGCAAGACTAAGACCAAGACCGAGCAGTGCAAGACCAAGACCTAGTATTGCAAGACTTACGCAAGACCAAGACCTAGCATGCAAGAGTCTTGCGGTCTTGCATTTTTTTTTCGCAATTTTTATTGGTTGGCATATTGCCCATAATTCTGGGATCGAAATTGTTGAGTCGAAATATGGAGAAAAAACTTCCTATAAAAGTTTATCAAAAATCATTTTGTTTGTGAGATGCATGCAGGGAAAGTTAGACTGTATTTACTATTTGCCACCGTCGCGTCGCATTGTATATAAGTGAATAAGAATGTATACAAGCAAAAAGCAGTAAAATTTTGAAAGAAAATTATACTCAAAATTACAAAAATCTAATTTGGATTTTAAACAAACTACACAAATGTCTATACATTTCTCCAAGCGCTCTTGCATATAGACCAGGAGATAGTGACCGATTTTTAGATGTGTTTTTGGCTAGTAAGCCCTTTGGAGGCTATAATAATACGCATATTCTGATGTCATAAAGTGATAAATTGAAACATCATCCTGGGTTCTTCATATACAGTGTGTTCGAAAAGGATAGGAATGTATTTGGGATCTTGAAAATTATGAGTGATAAAAAATTGGTTAAATGGAAAACTTAAGATATTTAATTGCTAGTTCAATTCTGCTGTGACTGAATTAATCTTAATGAATTTATAATTCATAATAATGAATTTTAGTTATCGTGTTTCATTTTCGACATATTTTCAAAAAACCAAAAAATTGTAATTTTAAAAACGGCTGATTTTATGTAATTTTTAAATTTTTGTTTGTACCTACTATATATTTTCGACAAAATATAGTACAGAGTTTAACAGTCGTCCTTGTATTACGCTGTGTAATTTGGTTGTTGTTTTTTAATTGTTCTTTCTTGTTTATAATGTTCATTGTAATCCGCAATATAATCTATTTTAATCCTGTTATGAGATATGAATGTTAAGTGTACGAGAGAAAAGCGCAATTTTGGTAAGTTTCATGAATCTTTGTTTTTTTTAACAAGAAATAATGATTTCTATGACATGCATATGCATTATATATTTTATCATTAGAAACCCTTTCTGTTATTTAATTTCGTTAACCCGTTTTTTTTTGTTTTGTGTGTTGTTTTTTTTATTTATTGCCTTTTTATTAAACAAAGGTAGTACTTAAGAAAGGTTGTGTTTTTGGGATTAAGGCTATTGTTTTGTTTTTTATCAAATTATAAAATTGAACTAAATATTCTAAAAGTGGCTTTCTCCTCTTAACGTTGGTGATAAATAATAATTGGTTTTCTTGATACCTGACCAATAATTATACAAACACCATTTAAATTATACATTTTGGTCACCATCTTTGGTGTTTTGAAAATATCTCGACAACGATAAAAGATGAAATCATCATTAAAGCAGCATTGAACTATTTTCTAGCACTTAGAGTTTTCAAGTTCTCAATCCTATAATGAGTGAAGAAAAGTACACTTTTACACGCGAGTAGGTAAAATTGTTAGGGGATTTGTCATTTGCTGAGAAATGCATAAAACTGATGTGCAGTTCTTCATTAAGCAATAATAATTTTGGTTTATGTCAAAGCCCAGCTAACGGGGCCTGCTTAGAATCGATTTTTATAGAAGGACGTAAAACCCAGTGACTGATATATATTTTCAAACTTATGAAATTTCATTATAGGAAAATATTCTACAAAAAAAATGTCAGAATAACTGCATCAGATTACCAGGAGATATAAATATTTACATTTCAACTCAAATATGGGCAACCATGTATTAAAAATTTAAATGCGCGCTTATAGTTCTTGTGTTAACGCCCCAATTTATAACTGTAAATACACAGGATGTTTCAATATTACAGGGACAAATTTAAACAAGTGATTCCTTGACTCGAAATATTTTTTTGAGTATTTTTACTTAAAAAATTACTTGATTTACTAGTTAAATTTGTCGTTGTGGCACTTAATATTGAAAAACTAAAATTTTCATACTGACAAATAATAATTCTTTAATCCTTTATTTACTTTAAAGGGATTGAAAAACTTATTTTAAAAATGTTCTTTGTAAATTGCCTCCAGTAAAAATCTACCAAAAAGTGCAAGACTTGCAAGAGTCTTGAAGCAAGACCAAGACCAAGACCAAGACCAAGACCAAGACCAACACCACGTATTAAACTGCAAGACCAAGACCAAGACCACATATAGACCAAGACTAATCCGGTCTTGGTCTTGGTCTTGCATTTGCTCATCACTAGATGCAGACAAACGACAAAATACAACCATCACTTTAAATCAAAATTAAAGGGTTTACACTTTTATTATTTTTTTACTGTAGGTTTTTAGATTCATATCCGGCAAACTTTTCGGTTCCTTCTGCTCTTTCACCGCCTCGTTCGTAAACAACTTACTTGTACTGTAAAGATGTATTTACCGGACTTCAAACGTAAATAACTACACTTGCATGATATTGTCACGGCTAGCGATCATCGTTATGTTTTTGACTATCCTATACACCCTAGCCTATGAATCATCACCTATCTAGAAGATTCCTAAGCGCTCTGATATTTTTCCGATGCATGTGTAGTGCGGCCGTAGCCAAGGAGGTAATGCGCCGGGCCGAGAATAATACAGTAGATGAGCTTTCGGAACGAGTTTCGGAATATTCACGATATATTTTATGACTGGATATAAATAGCGGGCAAAACGCGTGTTAATCATTGAAGTTTGAATTGTAAAGATCTATAAGTTATAAGAGTAGTTTAGCATATTTAATTGTATACAGTGGCAAATAATAAAGAGAGTATTATTTTAAAATAGTAAAATATGTGTTTATTGTCAGAACCCACGAGAAAAAAGTCACAATATTTACTTTCTGTCAAGTATTATAGCATTGATAGGACCAACAGACGTTTAAAAGAACTCAAATTGGAAAATTTTCAGTTTATGTGTTCTTCGCAAACTTATTCGGTGATAAGTTCCAGAATGGTCAAATATGTCAAAAACTAGTAATTTATATTGAACAATAGTATCTAGTATAAGGTAGTTGTTATTCATTATTCGCGATTTTGTCTTCTTACTTAGATATTTAAAATGGTTGTTTCATTGAGCTTGATGCCTCTTATAAACCTTACACTTCTGTAGCTTGTAGAAATATGTCAAGGGGACCAATAGGCTGCGCTAGTAATTTTAGCGGCGAATCCATTGGTAATATGAAAGTATCAAAGAGAAAGCGGCTCCATATCTCACAATATTATCTCTTATTTCGTGACTAGATACAGCTTGTTCACATGATGGTTCTTTAAGTGCCGAGAACAAAATGGTTCTACTTAAAATCTTTTTCATAATACCTCTATGAAAAATATCATTTTCGACGTCTCTATAGAGCAAAGAAAGTAAGTCTTTTCGGTGCGATCGCACGGGAAAATTTTCCGGTGCGAGCGCTCTTCAAAATTTTTCCCGTTGCCTAATTTCAAGTGCTAAATTTGCAGTTATTTAGTTACAAAATAAGCATAAAGTATAAATATAAATTGGGTTAAAATTGTACAGCGAATCAGTCTACAAAATTAATCTAGTACATTTTAGCGTCAATAGTATAATTTTTAAGTAAAATTATTTTATTTATTCTGTCCTTACTTGTCATAAATACATCAAAACTAGCTGCCTATTCAATTACACAAAGCATACAAACACATTTTCATAGCAACGCGTGATAAATATTAGATACCTGTGTCTTGCTTGTCTTGCAAGTTTGACGTTTGCTTACATTTGAATTTAAAATGCATTATGACATGATTTTGGATGCGTAAAATTATAATAATTTTATGTTTATGTTTTGATTTCAGAGAGGTATTATGAAAAATATCGTTCATTACACGTCCAGAAAGAGCTTTTCCTGTGCTTGCACGACTTCCGGTGTTCGGCTACGCCTCACAGCAGAAACTGTCGTGCGCGCACCGGAAAAGCCTAGTTTCCGGTCTGGTAATGAAATATACTATTACGACCCTTAAAAGATTTTCTGAAATCTTTACGTTCGCTGATTGTTATTTATTTGTATTAATTTTTCATTTAAAGAGGTTTTGTGCGATAAAACATATTTACGTGTTTAATGGACTTTACTTATCATATCTGAAGCACACACTTTAGTGAATCGGGGATGTTACATAAATACCGTGTAATTTAAATAGTTCTACTAGTTGTATCATTATATGCTACTTCTCGACACTGAAATAGGTAGACAAAAATGAAAACAATTAGTGCAATATTGCTTATTCTTGTAGCATCAACGACTGATGCCCAAAGCAATGGTAATAACATAGTCGGAGCGTTTGTAGAACTAGACGGATCGGATGTGATACTTGGCAATAGTCTTTTTAACATTACTTTCCGTGGAAATGCTACAGCTGCATCGTTATTCAAGGACGGAATAAACTTACTAGACAACATTGCAAAGAATATGCAGACCTGGTATCTAGATTGGAATGGTGAGAAAGCATATTTTAGTCCATTGAGAGTTAATGTAATAAGCAACTCATCGGAAAAGGCGCACGTTGCGTACATTCAAGAAGCTTCTGAAGGATTGTTATATATTGAGTTCCACTTAGGTTTGTATTTATATTAATTATTATTCTACCGGTAAATATTCTCGAAATAATATGTTGGAATCAAATTCCTCTATGATGAGGGGCCATATTTTTAATTAGCTATTCCCCATGTTCTTTAGCAGGAATTTTGTTAATTTTAAGTTTTGGTATGTTTATTTTAGATTGTAGCTTGTGTGGATACGTAATTTTTTTTAAATGAGATCTGATCATATCAATAGTGCTCTTTCAATTCTATCAGGTGAATAAATAAATAATTCGATTATGCAATAGTTTACTTCGGAGGACGCCGTGCATAGTTGGAGTTATAATTATTATATTTACACTTATCAATTTTTTACTAACAATTACAGATGGTAAGAATATACAGTTTTTACATATTTAGATAACTGAACAAATCTACTTACTTATTCATTTGAACATATTTAACGTGCTTAAAATGTATATCGACTTGTCTAATATTTGAGAGTATTAACATTTGTCTGAAATAATGTAACTCAAGTTGACCATCCGCGTTCATTCAGTCGGTGAATAACCAGGTATGTAGAAATACCCGCTTGGACATGCATGTAAAAATATCTGTTTGGACACGTTGAAACTCACTTTAATTTTGTTCATATCTGAAACTACTTGTGTATAAACATGACAAATATCAACGAAATTAGATTAGACAAGTCAAGACAAGTTGCGCCATTTGATGTTCTGAGTTCTGACGCTAGCGCCGGTAATTTTATGATTATTAAGTATTTTAGCATTTAAAAATGTTGAATCGGGTTAAAAAAAATATGGAAAATGCCGTGGAAGGGGTTATGGAAGAAAATGTGTCTGAAATTGCTAGAAACATTAGTTAAATACAAAGTGTATACAAGTTGAACTAAACAATCAAAACAGTACGAATGTGATATCCGAAAGTATTTTTACGAATAGAGGGTATCAGGTAAGTGTTTTCGTAATTACTTCTTTGCTAACTAATTAGTGTAATTATGGTGTTCAGGATTTCAAAGAGTTGTCAAACATTTTTATATGTTGCGTCTAAAGTTAGGACCTTCCCCTTTAACTTTTGAATCGTTTCATAAATTTTCATGAAAATCTGAGGACTTTAGTAGACAATATTAACCAAATTTTAAGCAAGAAATGACAGATAAAAATGTCAAACTGACAGGTGGACGCTATTTTAAGCAAAATTTTGAATTTCATTGAAATGGTATACGCCCTTAATTATTTTAAGTGTAAAGTAGGCTTTGTTGCCAAGGCAACGATGATATATTTATTCATTTCTCTTTTTTGTTTTGATTCACCTATTGTTGGTTGTTGATTTAATCATTGTACTGTGTGGCGAATTTTTTCAAAATGTTTCGTACTTTGCAAGAAAAAGTAGAGGCAGTTTTAATTTTTGGCGAAGCACAATACAATTATTATCATGCTGCTCAGCGCATTTTTAATGAACGCTTTCCTGATCATCCAATTCCGAGACAGAACTTAAGGAGGTTAGTTCAAAAGTTTCAAACCACTGAAAGTATTCTTGATGCAAAAAAAACAGGAAGGCCTCCACTAGCAGAAGAGAAAAAAAATCAGATAGTAGCGCAAATGGTGGTTAATCCGATGCAACCGACATCGCCAGTAGCAGAAGAGTACGAAGTTAGTTCGAAAAGTGTCCAAAGAGTGTTGAATCATAATAAATTTCATCCATACAAACTTAAAATACTACATGAATTAAACGAGGATAGTCCGGACCGTAGAATTGAATTCAGCGAAATAATATCCAAATGATTGAACGGGGACCTGCGTTATCATAAAACCATTTGTTTTAGTGATGAGTGTACCTTCTTTCTTAACGGAAAAGTGAATCGACAGAATGTTGGGTACTGCAGTGATGTGAATCCCCATAGCATAGCATAAGCATATTTATTTCCTATAAAGTACATTTCTAATTATAGTACTAGACTTATAGCTACCTTACTCTAGCCCGGCGAGTTTCAGAACGAGGCTGATCACATTTGGCCAGCCTTTATCGCTCCACTCGTCGGTATGCCCTACGCAGTAGGGAAACAGGCATTATATGAATAGTATCGGCAATTTCAGACAATTTACTCATATTACGTGGCTGTGCCTTCAATAGATTTGCGTTATAGGTTACCCGCAGGATGTTTGTGCTTCTGTAACTTAGTTTTATGTTAGTGATTTATGGATGAGTGTCTCTGTAGGGAAAAGCACGTTGAAAAACCCTACTACGCTTTGACGAACACAACATTTAATATGTACAATTTACATATATTTACAAAGATGGAAATGGGCGTAGCCATTCCAATTATCTGGCTGCACCCCCACCGTCCTAACGGAGGTTGGTGTGGTTATTCAGATCGACGATCTGAACAACTGTTTTAAAGATGCGAATGATTTAAATTGTGCATTTGCAGTTGCAGAAATGTATTTATACTTTAAAAATTATAATTATCAATGCTGTTAGAGAAAAATTGCAAAGTTGCTTGTAAGATTGCGGGCTTGTTTCCTTCGCAGGCTTCAAGGCAGCCTGCGAAGTCTTCAAGTGCCCTGAGAAGTTCTTGCATGTTTACTACTGTATTTATTCTGTTAGTTACTGATTGGATTTTGGTAAAGGTATTGATTGTTTCATTATCTGTATTTTGTCTAAAATTGCCGGTACTTACGTTTCTGTTAATCACTCGTTCATTGTCGCGCACTGATTCAGGGACACTGTTCCTTGTAGTAGGTCTTACTGGCGGGAAGCTCTTGTTGAATGCCTCTGGATCTGATGCGGGTTGTTGCTTCTGCCATGCCGGTCTGGCTGGCGGCGGCGCTGGTTTATATGTTCTTCCAGACATAGGTTGCTTTGCCTGTGCAAGCTGGTTAGCTTTAAAAATATACACGGGGCAGGCCGGATCAATGGATCGGTGATCCTCATTGCAGTTTGCACACTTGACTGTTTGGCTATTGCATTCAGTTATTTGGTGCGGGCCAGCGCATCGTGAGCACCGCCACCCTCGCTGACAGTACGTCCAGGCGTGCCCATGCCCTTGGCACCTCTTACATTGCATTATCTATTTTTCGTTTCTGCGGTAATCCCGATTAATTCTTATATTCATAAGATATCTGCATTTATTGTTGAGGTGCTTAAGGGTGACAGTGCCCTCAGTCACCACCAGGTACAATATGGTTCGAGTCTTTTTCATCTGATATATTTCTTTTATTTTCATGTTGTATTCATCTATTAGTGCATTCTTAATTTCTTGAGGTAATATCCCTCCGTCAAGTCCTCGTAAGACGAACGCGTGCGTCTTAGCAAGCTTGTCTGCATAGGAGTGATATTCCATCCCTTCTGTATCGAATATCCTTTTAAGATTGGTCCAATCCTTGGCCTCGGCACACCAGACTATAACCGAGTTTTTCGTGTATTTAATTTTGTAGTCCCGGACATTAGCTGCCGCCAAATTAGCCAAGAACTCTTGGTGGCTTTTGACACCACCTTTAATGACAATTGGCGGCGGGGGTGCTGGTTTGGTCTTTAGTGGTGTTTTTGGTCGAGGGATGACGCGGCGAGGCCTAGTGTCTTTTTGTCTCGCTTCATCACCTTCTGTTGAGGCGTCCATGTTGCCATCAGCGTCAGTGTAGGTGAGAGGCTCGTATCGATTTCTCGTTTCTACGCCTCTCATGTCCAGTTGTACTTGCTTAATGTTCCTTTTAACTTTTAGAGTCTTTAACGGGATTTAAAGGGGGTTTCTCTGGGGATAGTACCCGTCGGAACGCTTGTCAATGCCAGGAGTTCAGAAGGTGTAGGTGGAGGTGGAGTCTGGTCCATTGCTGGAGGCGGAGTTTGGTCGGCTAAAGAAGGCGGGGCCAGTACATCTATTTTCGACGTCTCGGCTGACGCAATTTTAGCTGATGTTGTTGTTGCTAACTGCGTAGTCGCAGAGGTCACTGGAAGGTCGATTGGTTGAGTTTTTTCCATGATTTTTTGTGTGATCACGGTGTTGTCACCTGGCTTCTTTTTCTTAAGCTGTGGTGAAGTGCTGCTTTTGCCAGCTAATTGAGGATTGCTTGCACTAGGTGCCGACAAGGCCCTTTTTGATTTTTGACCGCATTCGATCTTCGATCTAACCTCGATTTGCTTACGGTTCTTTATGCCCTTGGGGTGCGATTGAAGGATATGTGAAGAGCCTCTTACATAGGCTTCTTCTAACTCAGCTTCCGCTGCATGCTCGTTTAAGAAAATAGAGAGCCAGTGACGGCATTCACCGCACCTGGGACATTCTTGCAGGTTGTTCACTAATTTAGTAATTTCCTTCAGTGTCTTCGCTCTGTCGCTCAGGTCTGAGTCTCGAGAGGGAGAGATCATCTCCCGTCTCGGACATTGCAGCGGTGTTGGCCCGGGGATCCGTCCCCGGTAACTAAAAAACGTATATGATCTTTTTTTTTTATTTTTTTTATGTCTCTGGAAAGAATCCAACTGGCCACTTTTTATTAGTCTTTGACATAAAGTTTACTAAAATTTACATTACATGTATTTTCCTTCTCCCCTATTATCTACATACCATATTCAAACTTATAAACTAATACATACACCTTTTGTTTTTGTATTTATTTTTTTTTATTGTTTTTGTCTTTTTTTTTAATTTATTATTAATATAAGTACCTTTTTTTTTGTATTTATATATTTTTTTTTGTTTTTTTTTTCTTTCCCTTTTTTTTGTTATATTTTTTCATTTAGTTATTTTTTTTTTATATGTGCCTATATATTCTTATTTTTTTTTGTCATAATCTTATGTTTTTATTTAGTAAAAATGTAGGTATATAGTATTCTGTATACATATATGTTATTTGATCCAATTAAACTATTTTCTATTACTAGGGTTTGATAACAAACCCAAGCTAGAACATGAGAAATAAGCACTATGCACTATTAGGCTTTCCGAGTTATAATGGAAACACGGGTTTCGGTTTGAAACGCGGTCGGGCTCGTTGTTTCAGGAGACCCCGTACAATCCTGTTCGCTTCGGTCGACGGTCCAAAGCAGAGTCGTGAATCCCCATGTTTATCGAGAAGGCAATACTCAGTTTCCTCAAAAACTCAACGTTTGGACAGGTATTCTGGGAGACCACCTAATAGGTCTACTTTTTATCAAAGGAAATTTGACTGGGCTGTTATATCTCGATATGCTTGAAAATGCTGTAGAACATGTAATTGTAGAGTGTGTGAAAGAAAATCCTGGAAAATTTTACGAAAAGGGAATAACATTTCAACAAGACGGGGCGAGGCGCCCCCGCATTACAGTAGAATTGTTAAGGACTATCTGGAAGAACACTATCCTAAGCGCTGGATTGGTCGTCGTGGCCCACTCGAATGGCCCGCTCGTTCGCAAGATTTGACCCCAATGGATTGTTTTTTGTGGAGGTATGTTAAATCCAAGTCTCGAGGATATTCAGCAAAAAATTATAAATGAAATTAATAGACTTAACCAGGACCAAAATATTGTAAGAGATTCCTTGGAGAGACTGAAAAGGGGGCACCGGTCGTGTTTTGAAAATAATGGAGGACACATCGAACAATAATTATATTATTGAGATTGAAGTTATTAAGTTATTAAGTTAGTTTATAGTTTTTTCTAATATGTCATACTGTTTTTATACGTAAACAATAATAGATTTGCAAAAAATTACCATTATTTGTAACTAATTCGTGAAAAATATAGTATAGAAATTTGAAAGTTGATTATTTGGTCTGACTGACGGCCGCTTTAAAGCAGGTTAAAGGCTGAACAGGTGAAACGGGTATCCATCTATCAGGTATTAATCGTACGGTAGACGAACATTTTCCGAATTTAAAACTGAAGAAAAAAGGGGTTTTTGAATTAAAAATCCATCATTTTAGATCAAAATTTATATGAGAAATCGGATAAGCACATTAAAAATATGGCATCCCATTTAAAAAAATATCAAAGTGACCCCTAGCACTTTTATTTGATGTTCAATTGTTTTTTGCTGAACATATCCGAATTCGCGGGAGAAATTTATATAAGATGGCTATTTCAGTTTTTTTTTATAAAAGTACAGGGAAAGTAAAAACGTCGCTTTGTCTAGTCCTCGTTGGATAATCCTGTACATATGTGAAATGGATTTTAATAATTATAATTTTTATATGTGTAGGTTTTATCATGAGTATATATTTGAGTCATTTTGGTAATTACCATAAAAGCAAAATACTTGCACTAGCCAAAAGGCATCAAAGAAAAAAAATGTGGGTGAGAACTATATTTTTGTAAAGAAAAGCACAAGGGGATATTCACAATTTAATTGCGGAGATGCGTTTAACTGATACCAGTAAGTTTTTTAATTATTTAAGAATGAGTCCAATTCAGTTTGACTTGCCTCTACATAAAATAGGTCCGTTAAACAATAACAAAACGTCTCTGTGTTGGTTTTGGCGTCACAAAATTGGTGGAATTGGCAAAAAAGTTAAAACTGTTTTAACTTTTTAGCGAATATTCGCGCAGGAAATTTCGCGTTGCATGAGTAGGAACGAATATTTACATTCGCGCGAAAAATGGACACCTGTCAAAAAAGGCGAAATTCGCGCATGTGAGTATTCATCTTTAGGCTGCTATGGGACCTTTGACTTGACATTTTCAACACATCTTGATGCGTTTCTATAAAAGAACCACACATGGAGAAAGAAAGAAAGAGATGGAGAAAAAACATGACTTATTTGTAAAATATTCAGACACTGGACCAGTTTATTTTATTTTGGCCAACAAGAAGCAAAAAGTAGCAGCCAGTTTTTTCACCATGAAAAAGCTGAATGTTTACTTCTAAAAAGTCATGTTGATGGCGTCCCCTACAAGTTAGAGCTAAATTAATATAAATGTAAAATTTCTAGTATCAAAAACCCCTAAATACCAAATTTCAACAATATATTGGCAATATTTAGAAAAAACAAAAATAAAACTAAAATTTTAACACCCTGTATCTTGGCAACTATGCACTTCCGGACCTATGTTTATGGGAACTTTTTTTCATAAAATGACCTAAGAAATCACGCCCTTAAATATTGCCGCGTCTTTTTTAAACACCCTGATGTATAGTTGACGGATTTCAGTTTTACAGTGACAACACTGGAGCAGCATAAATGAAAGGTGTGTTTCAAATTCGTTAAACCACTATGGACGTTGAGCATTACCGTTCACGATTTAACCACAACTGAAGTTACATGTTTCATGTGGGACGAATCACCTGCTGCAAGAGGTGGCAATTAGATAGCATCTTGTATTTACTGCCCGCTTTTTATTGGAACTCCGTAGTCCAGAAGAGGTAACTTTCCACTCGGGCACTCGTGGAGGTCAAAACAAGAATCAGTAAGTCCCTTTCATATTCAGCTTTGCTTATACAAAATGTTACAATATCAAAATTATAATTCACGTTGGTGACACTGACATGGAGTATGATACCGATCATGCTCTTATAGAGAATATGAAGATAAATCATCCTAACGACTGGCATCAGTTGGTGAGATCCTGCAAAAATAAAAAGCAATTCAAAGTAGTGGTAATTAAGCAAGAGGATTTCTTGAATTTCAGTAGGCTAGGAAAAGGAGCATTAAGGCTAGTACTCATAACTGCGTATCGCGGATTTTTATTTTGCGGAATTGTTCCTATTGATCGTAAATGTTTGAATTTGACATGGCGCGAAAATATCGCGGACATTTTTAACTTTTTGCGGTGAGAAAAAAAAGTTAAATAAATTTCAACTTTTTGCGGAATTTGATTCCTTCCATCTTTGTTTTTAATCTCATTTCTCTCTCAGGAAAATTAATTTTGAGGTTAGAGTTTGTGTTTATGAAAGGTGGTATTTTTATAGGAGTAGGAGGTTTATTATTTTCTTCCGGTTTCTTTTGTTTTGATTATAATTGGATTTCTAGTATTTAATCCAATATATGCAATGATGGAAGTAGGATGCGAAAATGAGTTGGTCATTACCGATCCACAAACTGGCTGGGAATTTAATTTAGTAGCTTTGCTTAACACTACCATTATTTTCTTTTATTGGATATTTGACTGCTAAAAGAAAAATGGACAGAAACAATCAGAACAATAGTTTTCACTGGAGCACAAGTTGTATATCCGATTTTCATCAAGGAACAAAACAAAATATAAACATAGATATAACCTAGTCAACTGTCAACAAAATACGCTGTCATGAGTATTGACGAAATTTAGGGATTTATTTTTGGCGGAACTTTGATAGAGCAAAAAATACGCTTTCCGCAATCCGCAGTTATGAGTACTAGCCTTTAGTCGTTAAAAAAAGTTAATACTAATGGAGAAAAATTCTTGTGGTAGCCGGTTCATTGGTTCCAGTACAACAGTGAAATCGGAATAGTGAAGTATAAGCGCAGTTTAAAGGTTGGATCCCGTTTAACTCTGTAAATTTCCGAAGGAGAGGAAAACACACTAGACCAAGCACATTTCCCCGAATCACATACAAGATTTTGCTAATTAGTAGGAAAAACACATATTTTTGCCGCTCATCGATGAAGTTTTTTATAACTTTTACCAAAGTTTACCCACTAGGGATATGAAAAATTTAGACCCGGAAGAGTTTGATCTAGACTATCAGTTTTTTTTATCAGTTATCAGTTTTTAGTTTTCTTTTCCAATTAAAATAAAAATTTTGTTTGTTCACTTTGTTTTTCATAAATAAATAAGGTACCTATACAAAGTATTTATGAATTTTGTCCTAATGATTCACACTACAATAAGTAATACAAATTTAGGGTGACTATACTTTTACAGTTCATAATTATTTAATTCACACATGGTACTAATATTCAGATCAATGGTTGTCGCTTACCTCAAATGGAAAGAATTAATGAGAACCTATTTGCTGAGAAATATTCATATAGACCTATTCGTTCTGAAATAATAGAATACAAATTGAACAAAATATGTTTTCAATAATTTAATGGCATGATGTGATTTATAAAGATGAAAAATTGGCAGACCATTTTTGATAGGAATTTCGCTAGCTTACTCTTCAACAGTGCAATCTTGGATTAACCACCTATGCGCTTCCAATTACGGTTAATTTGGCTAATATACATTAGAATTATGTGTTTTTGCGTTGTTAATAAACCTATTCACGAAAAAAAATAGTGTATACACTTATCGAGAAGGCAATACTCAGTTTCCTCAAAAACTCAACGTTTGGACAGGTATTCTGGGAGACCACCTAATAGGTCTACTTTTTATCAAAGGAAATTTGACTGGACTGTTATATCTCGATATGTACTGGTAAAATACCTTCACCTTCTAGTTTTTAATATTTCCTTGCAAAATTATACTCTGATTTTAACCTTTTCAAGAAAAGTTTAAATAATAGCTTTATATTTTTATAATTAATATAAAATGTTAATTCAGATTAAGTTGTTAAATTAGGAAAGAAACCCTCGATAACGCCAACCTAACCCAAACTAACCATACTCAAATTACAAATCTATACCACTAGCCAGCGATTTTATTTAATTATCTATTCATATAATATGATGTATTATATCGTTGTTTATACTCAAACAACGATTATATCAACGTAGTTAACGTAGACACTTGGTGAGTACTGTATCGTCAACATAAGTGTGAATAAATTATCACACAAAAGTAAATTGGAATATAATGATTGTATAAACAAAGAAGGTTTCTAATTTTCAAATCATCGGGTACAAGCAATATTATTTTAAATGAAAAGCCCTGTATGTTGATGCACTTTTAAATGATAGAAATTATTCCAGGCAAATTGCAAAGTTTACTATATCTATTTTAGTAGTTTTTAAAGGAAGAAACAAAATATCTTGTACTTAAACACACTCCCAAATTTGTGATTAAAAATTTAGCCATTCTACAAATACATAAATACACAAAAAGTTAGTTTCTTTAAAACATACAAATACATCATGTTCTAGGTCAAAAATATTAATACCGTCCTATATCTTTAACCTTTCTTAGATTTTAATGCAAGAGAATTAATACCTGCACTTATAATTATTACATACTTTGGCACTTATTCTAAAGTATTTGTTTGGAATAACCTAGCACCCATCAAGTGTTTACATTAACTACGTCAATCTATTATATCACAGTATGTCATATTATATTAAAAGATAATGTCAAATTACTGGCTAGTGAACTACACTTAAAACTTAAATAAGCGCTTAGTCAGGAATTTTTTTTTTCTTTTGGGAGCAAATTCATTAATGCCGCAAAAACATATAAATATTAGCTGAAATCATTTATGTAAGAAATATTTGTTTATTTAATATTTCGAAGCCTTTCCAAAAGTCACAAAATGCATGTTTCATTTTCCTGATGTAATAATAACTGAAATTAGTTGCATGAAAGCATGTTTCTGCTTGACATTATAAACGTTTTTCTAAATATAAATATAAAAATAATCTTTTTGTGATTTTGTGTTTGGGGGGGGCTGCAATATACTAAAAAAAATGTTTTTTTTTATATAAGTGGTTTCAGCTAAATTTTACCCATTTGAGATACCGCTGTTAGAAAAAAATTATTTAATATTTCTTATTTCCGGTTGTACATCATGCGAGCAAGGTTCTTATCAATTCCATATACAGGCAAAAGGTCCAGCACATTGTTAAAATGTTTAAAACATATTTTATTTTAGAATGAATAAAGTTAGATGATTTTGTTTGGGCCAGGTAAATATACACTACATAAGCAAACATTAACTTTATTGTATTTAACATGGTTGTTTGGATAAGTAAATGGTTTTCAAAATCAAAACATAAAAATACCTGGCTTTATTTATAATAGCGCAAATATTTTTACAACTAAATACTCCTAGTAATTTCCCGCGTTCTTTAGGCCAGCCATTTATATTATCGTTCTAACCATCAAACTTTCACTTCCTATTTCAGATTGGAACATATTTTCTAAAAATAAAAATTAGCATCGTAAAGATGTATACATCGCATTCAGTGTTAAATGTATTAACCTTTATTAATTCTCCCAGCCTTTTTAGCTGGTATTGCAGTACTGCTTTCACTACTGCAATTTTTTAATTTATACTGAGGATCCCTTTCGGACTAGGATCATCTTCACTCATCAGAAATTTCCTTGTAAGTTAGAATTATCTCTTTTGTATGATACAATTTCGTCGAATTACAACAAAAATACGACACAAGACTAACCCAAACTAACCCAACAAACAAACAAAACTGCATCGCATTCAAGGTGCAAATGACGATTATTTATGAACCCGCAATACGGCTACAGAAAAAATAAGCCTGTTATAGAATGTCTATCGCCTTATACACTTGGCTTAAAACATCTTCTTTCCACCTTGATGACACGTGTATATTTTGTACAAACTAACCTTAATAATACCGCAACTAAAACATAGTACATATAAGAGAGTGTCACAGAGCCATTTCAATTAATGTTCTATAAAAAAAAAGTAAGTAAAAGAGTACTCCGAATAATGATTAGTTGAAGTCTGACACAAATACAATATATTAAATTCTCCTATCTAAAGTGCTTATTATAATTCTGAATGCAGATGATATGTAAGTATATAAATACCTGAAATCGATTCAAATATTTAATAATAGTACGGGAGGCCACGACCAAGATTTTTCGACAATCGCTATCCGCAAACTTCTTTGTGGCTTTGGTAATTATATTATTTTGATTCTAAAACTGGTATTTTCAGACATTTTGGGTGGTGCTTATGCCCTTAATTAATTTTTAAAGTTGTTATCAATTTAGACCCTAAAAACTCATAGCAAACTGTCTGCTTTTCGATATGCTGTTAAATAATAGTGTAAATAATGTTTTTTTTTTTGGACATCAGAAAAAAATAGTGGTGCATGTACATAGGGTAATTTAAAAAATAAATAAAAATGACGAAAGAAAAAAAACTTTTTGCTGTCTGTCTGAAAACTATCTTCTTTCGTTAATTGTGGCGAGTTGATACTTAAAAAATCATTTTCAGAAATATGTGCCGGTGTGTTTCATTTTATGAGAGGGCGTAACATGTAAATTTTGGGGGAGGGGAAACTTATCGCTATTTATCTGAAATCAGATTTATGTGGTAGAAAGACGATTCTGCATCACAAAAATGCTAATATCAGATACATTACGCTGTGCCCGCTGCTAATCAGACAAACTTTTGTTGACCATAATTGAGCAGGAAACATTGAAAATTGTATTTAATTACTACAATGCCAAAGGACATGGTTATCTCGCTGTCGAACTGTAAAATAAACAGGTGACACACTGGCGTTTCTGCACAAGCGACAAATTCTACCAGCATCACCGGCTGTGAGACAGGTCCGTCAAAAATGTTATTAAATACTTTTCTTTGCTTTCGCACCACTTAAAGTGTCTGAAAACATTATTTTCATTAAAAAGTCACTCAAACAAGTATGTTAAAAAATATTTCAATCGGACAGCTATAAATTTATAAGGTTAGATGTGTATACAACTTTTGGTTATCATATTACAAAAATGCAACACCGCAGATGTCTGATATAAATTTTTTTATTACAATACGAACTTATGTTAATTGATTTATCCAATAACCAGACGGATAGCAATAAATGTTTGTCATCATAATTTTTTGCAAAGCAGAAACGGCGCCCCACTAAAACGCACCGTTTCCGGATACTAGTTGATAAGGCAAAAATTCATGATTTAATATGTTTTATCTATTTCTTATGGTTTTATACGGATAGCGATAATCAAGGGTTTTGGTCGTGGCCTCCCGTACTATAATGTTGCCCTGGCGTTAGTCTCTTTGATAGTATTCAGTATACTTGAAGATGCAAAACGAATTTACAGTATTATTACTGTCACTTATACATCTGTACATCAATGGTGTAAATAGTGATGCAGCATTCGTACTGTTCGATGGCTCAGATGTAACATTAGGCAACAATTTCTTTAACGTTACATTTGGAGATAGCGCCACTGTAAAGTCTTTATACCGGGACGATATAAATATAGTGAAGAACATTCCCTCAAAGACATGGTATTTGGATTGGGATGGTGGAAAGGGATCTTTTTTTCCATCCAGTATAAGAGTTGTTAGTAATGCTGCAGAAAAAGCACACGTTACTTTCATTCAAGAATCTTCTTCAGGATTATTATATATTGAATTCCATTTAGGTATGCAGTAGGTTACATTTTCATCTAATTAAATTAATTAAAATTGGAGATAATCGAAAAGTATCTATGCTTTTGTTACAAAAAATATTTTATAAGCATTATATCAAAGCAAAAAACTTAACAAAACAATTGAAGCATCATTTGAAACTACATGATCATATCCAGAATTATAATTTGCTATTAGTGTTTCATCGTTTGAGGACTTTTACGAAATAATCTATTTTAATATTGCAATCTTATGGATTTGCATCCTTCATTTTCAACAAATACCTGGTGCCCTGGCTACGCTAGCGCTGAATGCTTTAGGAATATTGATCATATTCCTTATAATATACCTCGTCAATGGAGTTAAGATCGGAGTAAAATTAAACAAAACAGTCTTCCTGAAAATACATCACTGTCGAATTGTGTGCTGGCGCGCAATTTTGCTGAAAAATATTATTTTTCTTCCATTTCAGATAGCATATCCGATAAAATGTCATTCTGACCAGAAGTAATTTGCAAACAAAATTTTCTTTCCCCTGAAATTGACAAGCCGTGGGATGCCATTACTGACGTCGAAAAATATATCATGCTTTGCCTCTGCATTCGAATGAACTCTGTTATTATTGCCTTTATTTTTTTCAGATATTCGTGGTGCATCAATTTTTTTGTGCTATATTTATATTTTTTGTGAGAACTAAGAACTAAATTCTTTGTTCCATAAGTTCCAGGCTTCTACTCAAACTCATATAATAATCCTCTAAGATTAAGATTAGTACAAGCATTCTGAATAACAAGAAAGATGTAACCAGTAACAGAAAACCGACGGGTAAGTTCAAAAGACTACTGGCATGCAAGCTCAAATTTAAATAACTGACAAGCTAATCCAATAAATCCTACAGATTAAATATCTATGACTAAGCCACTAAGATCAGGGGAATAAGAAAAGACATTGAAATAAATAGCTAGAGCAGCTTTCGATAAAATGAAGCATATACGCACAGAATTTAATCTACGATTCCATCCGACACTCGACATCGATTTACAATAATTTAGACAGCTTTCTACAGAGCATGCCAATATGGTTGGCTCAAGTTTAAGATCTAAGAGGAAACCTCAAGAACTAAAAAATATCGTTTGAGATTTCTTTGGATTGTACGGTAAAAAGATTGAGACCACCAATGAATTAGTTAACTCGAAGTCACCGTCACCTCCAAGTTAGATTATTCAGAACATGAGAAATCCGCATAAAGTGAGCAGCACCTAGTAGGATCTATGTAAGAAAATAGATGGTTAACATATCATGAGAGCCTAAAAGAGATCCCTGAGAAGACACATAGTTAACAACCAGGTAGCCTGGGCGCATTCTTCAAGCTCAGTGCATTGCGCTCATTCTTTCATGTATAATGTAAAGAGGACCAAAAATATATCCCTAATACCATACTTCCATAATTAACAACCTGAAATGCCTTATAGATATGGCAGAGTGTTGCTGCTGAGCTATCTAGTATGCTCAAGACACAACACCATGTATCATAAACTCTCACTTATTGCCATAATCGTAGAACACACCCTTTTAAACTAAAATTGATGTTTATTTAATAAGTTGTTTGTATCAAAAAAGTATCTGCATTTAGTACCTACCTAATATCATTAAAAAAATGCAATTATTTACATAGAGTAGACAATTTGGGAGCATCAGCATCATACGATTTTAGCAACCGCTTTACCGTGAACAACTTTAAAAGTAATATGAGAACACGCCAGCCTGACATTTCTAACCAAGAATAACTAACATGATCAATCACGAATTTATACTTAATATGTAAATATGTTCTATATTGTTGTGGAGGATTCATTCTTACCCTGGAATTGATTGCCTTTTGCTCCACAAATGATTGAAATTTTGTTTGGATTGTTATAGAGCCACTTCGGCCCCGGCTCAAGGATGTAAACTGCACAAGTGCAAGTTTAGTGACCCTAATGAAATTTGTACCTAGTTTCGTCGATTCGGTGTCTATTCGGACACCGTTTTCAAGAAAAGCAAAAAACTAAAAATGAAAATGGTTAGCAAATACAATAAAACAGTAAAAAGCTCTTGCAGATTGTCAGGCTTTAAACTGACTTTGACAAGATGACAATTATAATGCCATATTTAATTACTGGTTAACTGGTATTTAGTTTGATAATAAGGTGTTATTTGGTAAATTAATTTGTTTATGAATTTTTATATATATATAATTTGGTGTTATTCGCTTTGGAAGAATTTAATGATTTTTGTTGAAAGGATTAGTTAATTTTTAAGTGTCCCTTATCAACTTCAGTTTTTAGCAAAGGTAACCATGTACTATTGAAACTTACAGAAGTTGAAGCAACACATTTATCTTTATTTAATAAAATTAAAGCACTTTCTTTAATTTTACGTTTTTTAGAAGAAGGCTCCTTTGCCAAAATACTAGAAGCGTTCCATTGTATTCTGTGATTGTTATCAAATGCATGTTGACAAATATGTGATTTGTGGAATTGTGCATTTCTAATATAAGTTTGGTGTTCTTTTATACGTTTTGATAATGGTCTACAGGTCTCACCCATATAAAATTTATTACATTCACATGGTATTTTATAGATGACATTTTTAGTAGTTTCATTTTCATTAAGTGGTTTTGTTTTTGTTAGTTTAGATCTAAGGGTTCTGTTTTAAAAATTGTACGAATGTTAAATTTATTACCTATTCGTTTTATTTTGTCTGATAAACCAGGAATATAAGGAATAAAGAGGTTCGCAATAGGTCTATTTTGATTTTGTCTGATATTTGGTTGTTCAAATTCTATAAAGCATTTTTGAATGAAATCAATAGGATAGTTATTATTAATCAAAACATTGCTCAAAAATTCTTTTTCTGTGTTGAAATTTTGATTATTACAAATTATTTTCATTCGATCATATAGACTTTTTACGACCCCCTTTTTTACCATTATTGGGTGATTTGAATTAAAATTTAAATATCTGTTTGTATGTGTTGGTTTTCTGTATATTTTTGTTTCGAAACTATTCAAGTCTTTTTTAATAAGAATGTCAAGAAATGAAAGTTGTTCATTAATTTCTTTTTCTATAGTGAATTTGATTGTGGGTTCTATGGTGTTAATATGATTTAGAAAATCGTTAAGAAAATGTTCGTTATATGGATAATTTGAAAAAATGTCATCTATATAACGCCACCAAATTAAAGGTTTATATTGATAATTTTCAGAAAACACCCTTAGATCTAAACTAACAAAAACAAAACCACTTAATGAAAATGAAACTACTAAAAATGTCATCTATAAAATACCATGTGAATGTAATAAATTTTATATGGGTGAGACCTGTAGACCATTATCAAAACGTATAAAAGAACACCAAACTTATATTAGAAATGCACAATTCCACAAATCACATATTTGTCAACATGCATTTGATAACAATCACAGAATACAATGGAACGCTTCTAGTATTTTGGCAAAGGAGCCTTCTTCTAAAAAACGTAAAATTAAAGAAAGTGCTTTAATTTTATTAAATAAAGATAAATGTGTTGCTTCAACTTCTGTAAGTTTCAATAGTACATGGTTACCTTTGCTAAAAACTGAAGTTGATAAGGGACACTTAAAAATTAACTAATCCTTTCAACAAAAATCATTAAATTCTTCCAAAGCGAATAACACCAAATTATATATATATAAAAATTCATAAACAAATTAATTTACCAAATAACACCTTATTATCAAACTAAATACCAGTTAACCAGTAATTAAATATGGCATTATAATTGTCATCTTGTCAAAGTCAGTTTAAAGCCTGACAATCTGCAAGAGCTTTTTACTGTTTTATTGTATTTGCTAACCATTTTCATTTTTAGTTTTTTGCTTTTCTTGAAAACGGTGTCCGAATAGACACCGAATCGACGAAACTAGGTACAAATTTCATTAGGGTCACTAAACTTGCACTTGTGCAGTTTACATCCTTGAGCCGGGGCCGAAGTGGCTCTATAACAATCCAAACAAAATTTCAATCATTTGTGGAGCAAAAGGCAATCAATTCCAGGGTAATTATACTTAATATGTCACACGCGCCTGATTTAAAAAAAAAACAACATATTTTCATCTTGTAATATATAGTCTTTTGATTCTGTAGGCTAAACACTCTCATGGGTTTATATTTGCGAACTTTTATATTTGCAAAAAAAACTACATGCACTGCATATAAATTTGCTTTTCAGTTGTTTTACCAAATGTAAGCGGCCTCTACCAATACGTCAAGGCATCCAATCCTACCAATGAGGTCATCACTCTTGGTGAATTCAGAACCGTTCACCGCTTTGATCACAATCTTATGCCAAAAGTCAGTAATATCGTGAGAAGCGGCGAGACGCCCGAAATAGGTGATAGACCTACAATTCAAGACACTACATGGCAACTGCAAGATGGAACCTATTGGTCTAAATATGATTATTGTGGTTATATCAGAGAAACACCATGGTTTGGCGTTTTTGGAGGTAAGATTTTTGATAATTATATGTGGTATTCTGATTAAAAATGATACACATAGTGCGTTTTTTTTAAATTTGAGTCCTAAGATTTTACTTGCTAAATGTTCAACCCCATGTTAGAACCTGTATGAATACACCTAAGAGATAAAGTTTAAAGTTTTTAAACTAGGTCAGTTCAATAAGTACCCATCCTAATATATCTACGGAAATAACTGGAAAATGCGATAACTTTTTGGCAAAAAGTATCTTTCATGCAATTACCAATTTAAATCGTTAATTTTCCAGCAATAAATAATAAATTAGTCTGACCATAACGGCAATAAATTAGGTTGGATCTACCTTCAATCATTTGTCGGTAGATAATATGATTATTTTCGAGCGGAATATTAAAATAAGATGTTAAATTAGAGAGCGTGCCAAGTGATCTTGATTCATTCACTTTCATTGGTTCATTCCATCCCTACTGTTTATCTGCATGCATGTTAACTCAAATTAAATCATAATTTTCTATGCATACCTGCTTCGGTCTTTAAATTATGGGTATATATCAGTTTTCGCCTCCGCATATTATCCATACCTTTATTCATTCATGGAAAAGTTTTGGTGCAATTTTATCCAAGTTTGTATGTAAGATTATAACTGTGTGCTTTGTGGTCAATCACGGCCGCTATGGGACGTAACTGCTATATCCAATGAGAAAAGGGTATCTGTCTCAAGTTTTTTGAAAGTGAAGATATATTTTAAATATTATCATTTTAATCGATGGAAAATTTGAATTTTTTGTTTAACGCGATTTGTCCTAATAAATAAATAAAGTAAAGGGGGAAAGTTGAACTATATATATTTTAATGCTGATAACTTCGGTTTGGAAATGGAATTAAACACACTTGGTCTCGTTTAAAAGAGCTTTCCTCCATGTAACCCAATCTATCCCAAACTATGGCAAGATGCATTTTACAGTCGATGCAAGAGGGTGCTGACTTCGACCTAAATCTTATCCGGTAAATCTCTATTCAGATAACAATATAAAAATCCAATTTTTCCATAAAATGTAAAAAAAGATATTTCACTAACAATTATGTCCGAGCTGCGCCGAGGGCGACGCCATCTATTCTTGCCGCATAAAAATATTCAATCCCCTAAGTGTTTTATACTTTTAAAGAAATTTTATCGTTATTTAACTTTAGGAAAATAGGTTTAGGTTAAATATAATAAAAAGTTCAATAAATAGTATATTTTTGAAGGGGAACTTCTTTACGGGTGTTTAGCACATTTTTCTTGGGTATTGAATCAAATTAGGTCGTCGCACATCACACTCGGCTCTTTAAAGCTCATTGGGGTAAAGTCGGCTCAAGTAGGCTTCAGCCAAGCGAGAGAGAGAAAGAGTCAGTATCAAGGCATTTAATGTCCTATTTGAATCACTCTGTGCATCTTGCCAATCTGTAATATATTAATTTGAATAATTATCTGTCTTACTACCAAATTATAAACATAGTAATCAACTATAAAATATGTATCAGTATCAGAAGGGGTGGCCCCCAGGCGGGCCTTGCACTTAGACCCCCAATTGGGCCTGTTGTGCCTAGGGTGCCGGTCTTCGTTAAGAAAGCCCGAATCTCCTTTAGACTAACACGAGACACTGAATCTGGCTCGATGAGCGTCGCACCAAAGATTCTAAATATTGCCCAGTAGATGGTATCGACCTTCATGCACCATCTACACACCCCATCCTTTGCAATTCTCAGCAGAGTCAAGTGCCGTCTAAACCTATAGTGCCCTGTGTAGAATCTTACCAGCAGCGCCCAACTCCCCTAGTGAGCCTCTTCGCGGGCCCATATATCATGAGCCTCGTCTCTCTCATACCCGGAGCCGTCCGCCATACCTCTTCTGCACAACCCTCCCTCCAGGCCTCCAGAGCCCTTTCGCGAACGCGAACACACTAAGCGCTCCCCCACACGATTTTTGCTATAATTATTTAATAATACGTACTCAATTGAATATAATCGCTTTTTACTAATATTTAATATAGGCTGTTTGCTTGGGTTTTACCTACATTATTTTGTGGTTTTTACTTATTTTAACTATTACCCATTTAATTACTTTATTGCCTTATCTTACCTATCATTTACTTTATTTTGAATTGTCATTAAGGCAAGCTGACATTGTTTGATTAATGGTTAGTGACCTACTTCATCAATTAATTTGTTAATTAATTTTATTGAATTAACTTTATACTATTTGATTAATAGTTGGTGACTAACTTTACTAATTGGTTTGTTAATTGATTTCATTTAATGATTTTTTTTTTATTTAATATTTTATCAACGTGAGCAAAAATTTTACCTCTAGTATTTCTCCTTCTCTCGGCCCTCTTTCGTCTCTTCCTCCTTCTAAAAAAGTCGCTGATAGATTTTTCCTAAGCCCTTTGACCTGCCTTGAACTTCTTCAGGTAATGAGCAGCATAAAGAGTAAATCATCGTGTAGCACTGATAATCTATCAATTCAAATTTTCTGGGACCTCCCACTTCCAATTCTGGATGTCCTAGCTTCCTTAATTAATGCGTCCTTCACGAAACGTGTTTTTCCTGAATGCCTCAAAACTGCGATAATTATTCCTCTTCATAAGGGGGGTGGAAAGGATGTCTTATGCAATTATCGTCGAATTGCTCTGTTGCCTGTACTCTCTAAAATCATTGAAAAGTTATTAAACAATCGCCTCATGACATTTCTCCTTAGACATGGCATACTGTCTCCGGAAAATTGTACCAAACAAGTGTACTAATGACGCCATGTTCTTGTTGCTTCACGGTGTTAACTCATCCCTTAACAACAACCTCCCCATTGCTACAGTCTTCTGTGATTACGTTAAAGCGTTTGAGTGTGTGTCATGACATCTTGTTAAGAAAACTAAATTTTTATCCGTGGTATTCCTTCGAACTGGTTTCAATCATATCTTGAAAATAGACAGCAGTTTGTTAGAGCGAACGGTTCTGATTTTGATTGCAGATTAATTACCCGTGGAGTTCCACAGGGCTCTGTTCTTGGGCCTATCCTTTTTCTAATATACATTAATGACATCACATACCTAAAAATCAATGGATAAAATTTCCCTCTTTGCTGACGACACAAGCATATCTTGGAGTGATTCTAATACTTTCTCCCTACACTCTAATATCTCCAGCGATCTCGTCACAATCAAAACTTGGTCTGACTCAATTGGCTGTGTTTCAACGTTGATAAAACTGTACCCTTATCTTATAAAACAACCTTACAACAACCTTTGCTACTTCACAACAGCAATATTAAATTCGTTGAATCGGCTAAATTTCTAGGTTTGAATATTAGTGCCAACAAGTTGGCGCACATATTGATTCTTTAAAAAGAAAACTATCTTCGGCCTGCTTCGCAATTCGATCAGTTTCGAATGAACTAAATTTGTCTACTGCCAGGCTCACTTACTTCTCTTTGTTTTAATCTCATCTTCGCTACCTTTTTGGGGCTGCTGTAACACCGAGCAATTTCGTACCATTTTTCAAATTTAAAAAGAGAGCAATTCGTTATTTATTTGGTCTTAATGGCAGAGCTCATTGCCAATACTACTTTAAAAAACATAAAATTCTTACGCTTTCTGCTTTGTTTATTTTAGAAACAAATTGTTTAATACGCAAATATCGAACCATATTTCCCGAAAGGCCACAACATGAGTACCCAACAAGAAATTCGAGTCAGAACATCTACCTTCCTTTTTCCAAAAACAAAAATGTCCATTCTTTATAACTCCAAAAAATTATACAATACACTCCCGCTACATCTTAAATACATCCCTACATTTGCTAAATTTCGTGAAAAAACGAGAGCTTACCTACTAGAAAGACTTTATTATTCTATAAATGAGTTTTACGCGGATTAAAATTTTTTTTCTCCGTTAATTTCAATTAATCGTTAATCGTTATTAAATTTTTCTATTTGTGCATCATGTGCAGCGGTGAAGAGAATTTTATAATAGGTATAGGATTATCTTTTTGACGAATGAGTGGTTTCGCAGGTATACAAATTAAATTTTTCAGGCTATCAATTTTTGTCATGTTTTGTTTACTTTCACTAGGTATTTCAACTTTGCAACCTATGCACATTTTTCGAGTCAAGTTAACCGACATGACCTTCCTTATTTTTGCAACAGCACGCTTTGCTTTAATGTCTGTTTCATATTTTGATAACACTGAGTTTCTTTAGCCTATGTTTTGTGTACTTCCTGTGGATTTGGTTTAACTGCTTATGATGTTCTGTACATAGTTTTCTGATAAATCGTGACCAATTACAACTTGAAAATTGCTTGTTGTTCTATTTTTATTGTATATATTATTGTATATATTAAGTTTTGTTTTGTTTTGTATTTGCTCTACTATAGTTAGTTTATTTATTTAATTCGCTTTGTCCATAAAATGTATTTGAATTTTTCTGTGGCAATAAAGCATACTTGACTTTGACTTTGACATTATTTGGTTAATGGTTGGCGATTTACTTCGTTGATTAATTTGTTAATTGATTTTCATTCTACTGATTTCATAATTATTAGCTTCACTTTCTGAAGTGATTCATTGCATTTATTAATTAAACATTGGATACTGAATAACTTTCGTACCATTTAATTCTACTTGGAAAAACTGAGCTTAGCTTCTAGTTGTCAGTGAGTGGTTTTTCAATTTTATAGATTTATTGTGGTATAATCATTATGGTAATAACTTAGCCTAAGAACACCTGTTACTTCACACATTAACAACATTATCAATAAACGTTTAAATTTTTTTTTTGTTGTCTAATACCTCATTACTTACTTGCAAACTTATTCATACATTTATTTAGTTATTGAGGAGTGGTACCTAGCACATAATGGGCAGTTTACAGTTCGACTGGTAGCGATCTCCTGGCGCCCTTAACCGAACCTATCTCTCACTGAGCAGCAGGATTTTCACACTCTCCTCAACTGCCTCTTCTCATATAACTAATTTCTGTTTACTGGTCTTGTTTGGCCTTTTTTAATTGTTCATATATTTTTAATATTATTCTATATCAACTATATAACCTTACTCTTTGCTATTAAACAGAGAAAGAGTGTGGCAAAAATATAATCTGCATTTTTTGTGAATTTTTTCCATTTAAAAATATAAAAATTGCCATGACTTGAAATTGAGAGTTCTATCTGGAAGTATATACTCAAAAATAATACGAACATTTTAAGATATAATATACACTTTCTTCATTAAAACTGCCACGGCACCTATTTTTCAAACACAGTCCCCCAAACTAATAGCTGCCTTATACTGTTTTAACAAATTCGCATTGCTGCAAATGATAGGTTTTGCATATCACCAGTATAACATTTTCGGTTTTAGGTGGGTTTGGTGGTTGGATAGTTTCAGCCAGCCGGGAATATCACTCTGCCGGACCACTGAAGCAAGAACTCTTAGTTCATCATGACTCATTAATGCTTAACTACTTCCATAGTGGTCATTTCGGTACCCCAAGTCTTGAAACACCTCCTGGATGGTCAAAGTTCTATGGTCCCTATCTTATCTATATAAATACAGGATCGGACGAGGAAGTTCAAGAAGATGCAGCAAGACAGGCTGTAATCGAACAACAGCAATGGCCATACAGGTGATATGCTTGTTAAACGATTTAAAATATTATTGGTTTCTCATGCATTTTCAATCAGATAAAAATTCGAAAAAAAAAATTTTTAGGTCAACGGTTCCCTTAGTGTATCAGGTGTTTTCACGGTACCTGAAGCCAGAACAACAATTGTACTAATATTGATGCGATTAATTTGGTCAAATTAGTTGAAAGGGAAAAGATACTTAAAATTTCAAAAAAAAAATAAATATATATTTTAAACAAAATTATAACAATTAATTAATTAATTAATTAATTTAATCGTAATTAATGGATTAGCTAGGGCGAGCTTATTATTCACTGCAGATTTTTCAAAACTTGCAATTAAGCTGGTAACAAACAGTCACTTCTTCATTTCCAGTTTCATGTTGATTTTTGCAAAATATTAGAGTTATATTTCACAACGATCGTCAAAAACCAGCTTTAGATAAATTAACGCACCACCATGAATGTGCGACTAATGTGATGCTTCTATTGATTTGAATAACTTTTTTTGCATTGTAGGTTTCTTACTTGAGATTTTCAAAGTGCTAGATATTTTTGATAAAAAGATACTTATCATTTTATGCCAGGTGTAATACAAATTTTCTGAATTTGTCCTAAACTTTGTAAACCGCTGTGGAATATACTAGCAACGGTAACATATCGCATTTAAAATAGACCGTAGTCCCATACTTCCTTAATATTTACACTTTTATTCCATTTCATTATCTCTGTTATTAGAGAATATATATGTTTTTATTAACTTTATTATCGCATACGTTAATTTTTATAAGTGTTTTGCAAATAGGCTTTGGACGTCCTCGGACTTTTCAAGAAAATGCCGTGGATTTTTTTAGCTTAAAGTTACACATGTGAATGTAAGTAACTGTTGCTGACTAAAATCTATTCAGAATCTGCTTGTTAAGACAAGCGGAAAACATTGTGTAATACCATTTGTTCCTTATCTGCCACCCAATTCTTTATTTACGATTTACGCTGGACAATGCTTGTCTCCACGTGGTTAGATGGTTATCAACTACTTGAGTACTGTTATTATTCCAATAATGAAGTTGGTAATATCTTAGTCGCTATTTAAGTCCTCCAGCAAACTGAATTACAGCCTAACTATCTAAGGAAGCAAGGACTGAATTACAGCCTAACTATCTAAGGAAGCAAGGGAATAAATAATTAAATATTTGGCTCTTGGGTCAATTGAGATAATTGTAGCTTAATATTGAATAGGGTATCCAATTTATACAAAGGCTATAGCAGAGTATAAAAAGGGTGAGATCATCCATTCCCACATTTGTATGAGAACAATTTTTTTTAGGTCAAAATATATTATTTATGTAAACACTGGTAATCTCAATTAAAATACTAAGTAGTATGAATATTTTGATGCACACTGCATATATTTATGCTCATTTAATTTCAGCTGGGTGGATGATGAAGATTATCCTGTATCCCGAGGCAGTGTATCTGGTATAGTGACAGGACAACCCAAAGCTATGATTATTATCTATGATGCCATTGAACAACAATTTGATTTACAAACGCTTGGATATTTGTACTATTCTGAAACAGATGAAAATGGTGCCTTCACTATTAGGAACATACGCCCTGGAGATTATCAAATCGTGGCATATCCATTAGCTGGACAAGGAAGCGATAACTTGGCACGCAAAAACATCACTGTTTTAGCTGGAGGTTAGTAGATTAACGTAATAGTTGAGCTTAAATTGTTTTTTTTTTCATAAAACATTCTCTCTTAAAGTTCAGGCACGCACATACGTTATGTTCAATACCTTTTTCGAACGCCAATGAACATTAGGAAATAAGTTTTGCGTGAAACGAATATTATCTTTGTAAATTTTCTCATGACTTGTAAGGGAGAGAGGGGCCAGTGAGACATCTTAAAGTTCTACGATAGACTACTTTCTGTAGTTTAGAAACAAAACACCGTTTATTTAAGAAAAAAAATGTCAAATGACTCATTTGTCCCAAATGGGGTAAGTGAATCACCCACATGGGGCAAGTGATTCCCTATAGGTACTAATTGTTATTAACGGTAATTGTCATAAACATAATTATTGGCACCCGGTACATTATCTCAATACTCCTCGTGCAACCAGGTACCACATTTGATGCACTTGATTCGTTCTTCGTGACAATTGTCTTTATATGCCTCATGACAGTAAACGCATATTGTGTTTTTCTCTTTCTCTGACTTTATTGATGCTTTTGCTGACGCACCATTTTCTTTTCCCACACGTTCCCTCTTTTTACTCGCTTTTTCATCACACGGACTTGGTCCTACTTTCTCAAAGTTCTACTTGACTTATTTAGCCTTTACTCTTTTTAAATTCACTTCTAGTCGATCTTTGTAAGGTGAAGTGGTTGTTAATCTAGATCCTTCTGAGTTTCCAGATTTTGTTTTGGTGTTCATTTTCTCTTGAGATAGTTTTGGGATTGAACTTAAATTTGAAATAGTCACATAACTCCATGACGGTTGTTCTGACTCTAAATTAACTGGTGGTACCTTAGAATGCTCTGAATGTTTTATTCGGGCAATTTGGATTAGATACATCTGCCAAGCTTTCGAAGTTCACCGAGGTATTGACGCTTTATGGATTAGATATATTTGAATGCTGTTTTTTTAAATAGAAAAAGTTGGATTCGTTCTTTTAAAAGGGAAGACCATAAATATTATTCTAATAAAGTTGTACTTTTCCTCTATTCAATGAATAAAGTTGTATTTTTTCCTCTATTCAACGAAATCTGAGTTCCCACTTGCTTTCTTCCTTTTTCGGCTGATATTTTTCCTAGTTTTTTGACGCTGGTTATCCTGCCTCATCAGACAGACAGATTCCCTTCACGTTTCAAACATGATATCAGCCAATCTTTTCCTGTCACTTCCGATCTTTATCGTATGAATACTTGATTTGGCGGGTTTGAACCTGCCTAGGTATGTAACTGGATTGATCACCAGACGTCCCAACTGTGAGTGTATGCTAGTTCTCGGAACATTGAAGGCCACACTGGCATTTTTTTATATCTCCTTATTCTGAACAGCTTATAAGGCACAGTGCATAGCATCTTCTGAATTTTACTTTCTTCTTTTTAGTTACGGATCATTTTTCACCTGCGAAAAAAAAAACAAATTATCTTGTGGGGCAAATGAGTATTGTCGAGATTTCCTGGCCCCAAAGAGGCATCAAAATTTAAAGAAGAACAGGTATATTCATCACCGTTCTAAATATCAGGCGGCAATTACATAAATATAAGTTTATGTTATAAACATGTTATCTAGATGGTGCCTTTAAATAATGAAAAAGCTTTATGTAATTCACCCTAAATATAATATAGCAACACATGCAATACAAAAAATATTTATATTTACCTTAGCTTTAGTAATTTCCAGCTAGATTTTTATTAACACCACGCACTTGTTGATAGATACATAGGCTGCACTGATTGTTGTTGGCTATGATGCCGGTTGTATGAATTATTCCGAAAGACGGACTCACTTGCCCCACTCTCCCTTCTACAGCCTCTCTCTTATACTTTACTTACAAAGAACCACATTTTTCAGAACATAGAAACGTAGTTACATAAGCACTTTAGCGCGTATAAAAATATGTTTGCACTCATAACTCTATAACTTTCCGATATAGTACCCTTGAGTAGTGTCCCCACTCAGAAAGTAAATACCTATGAGAGATGCAACATGCAACTGAAATAATCCAAAGCAAAATATGCGGTTCTAGATGGTCTTATGGACGTTTAACAATTAGCTTTTCATTGAAATTTGGAATCAATTTAAAAAAAATACAAAACATTTACCATCTGTGTCACCGTTAATACTAAAATATTCTTTTTAATAATCACTTCAAACCAAACTTGAAGCATTAGTTTGCATAAATATCGGTTTATTCATAAAATATTTGTCACTAGGATAGCGGAAGCACTATAATATAATATGAGTCCAGTATCAAGTAAATTATGTGTTCGTTTTAATTATTGGAAGCAATTATTCTAGTTCCTTATAGCTTGTATCGCATTGAAAATTAGCGAATTTTATTTATTATAAAGTATTTACATATTTCACAAAGTGATTAGGAAATTTATGCAGCTTCTTTTTACCTCAGGAATGCATGATATTGGAACTCTAGACCTTCCCGAACCGACAGATATAATCTGGTCTTTAGGAGAAACAACCAGAAGATCTGATAGATATCGCTATAGTGATGAGCTACGTAACTTTTATTGGCACTTGCTACCCCCAGCAAACCTTACTTTTGAGATGGGTAAAAGCCTGATCGGCAAGGATTGGTACTATGCCCAAACAAGAACGCCCGGCGTCTGGAATATAGTCTATTCTGACCAACCAGATGGCAACAGAAGAACTCTCCGAATCGCATTTGCTGCTGCCAGTAGCTCTGCCTCTATTGCAATCGAAGTAAATGGCAACGAAGTTGGACATTTTGCTTATGACAATGACGCGACTATTTACAGAGATGCCTTGCAAAGTGGAAGGTTTCACTCTGAGAAAATATCAATTCCAGCAGAGACTGTTGTTGATGGAGAGAATCGACTCTCATTTAGACTTATACGGGGAATGTTTATGTATGATGCTATTAGTTTGGCTATAGAAGTTTAATTTAAAATCAAATGTCGATAGGCACATGAACATCTAATAAATTCTGCAGCATTTCGAAATATATTGGCTTTATAATTTTATTTAAATTTATTTGTTCCGATTTGCATTGAAATTTTACACTCTAAATGAACACACAAAATAAATTAAATCTTGATGCAGGTCCTTTCAAAATTATTAAAACAAAATTAATCTTTTATTTGAATTGTAAATTAATTTATACTTTGTTTGCGTTACTTGCTTTATCTTTCATAACGTTTTTTAAATATTTCTATACTATAAAAATGCAAATCGTAAGTGTGAGTAGATTTTTAAGTGAAAGAGTTTACTATGAGAAATTGCGAAAAGTAAGTAAAGTGACATCAATTTCTACAAGGTAGATCTCAATTACTCCAACTTAACAATAAAAAAAATAGCTTACCATAATTTAATTAGTTTAATAGTTTGGGCTAAATTTAATTATATATTTGAGGCAAAAACCTGTGTCTAGAATACGATCTAATATAATATAACCATGTAGATGACAGTGGAACGTTTCTTCGAATAGTATTTGGAACTGGGAACAACAATATTACAATTACCTTAAAGTTAAAAGGTGTTAGGCACATGAATATTATCAGATTGGTGAGAGATTGCTTATCTGAGATCTTATTTCTAGATCAGAATTGGTTTCATAATG
The DNA here is from genome assembly GCA_016904865.1 of Pissodes strobi. Classification (NCBI taxonomy): domain Eukaryota; kingdom Metazoa; phylum Arthropoda; class Insecta; order Coleoptera; family Curculionidae; genus Pissodes; species Pissodes strobi. The sequence goes on along the minus strand of MU183300.1, from coordinate 114,780 downwards.
ACTAAAGCGTATATTTTGTTATAAGTCGAGTTAAGCGAGTTACCGGAAACTAGGTTTATCAGACAGAGAAAATACGTCTTCTCTTCATTTAGACCAGTGTCATTCTTTTGAAATATGAATTCACAATATGTTGGCCAAGCACGAGAACAAGGAGGAAATGCTGTGGAAGAAGCAGGAATGTTTGTGCAAGTTCTTAAAATTTAAAAAGCTGTCTTCATTGATATAACAAAAATAATCAAGGCAGACAATCCTATGATTACACTTTACATTTTAGGTGTCGATCAGATATTAAAAATATGTAACCTCAATCTCAGTTTATTCAATTAATTTTAAATAATTGATTAAATAAAATAAAATAAAATAATCTACATATTTTAGTGCCTCATATAAATTGTTTAAAATCGTGACGTCAGGTCCGATAGAGATGAAGGGAATTTCCTCTATATAACCATGTCACTTAATTACAAGAATTGAGAAAAAAACGGAAAATTATATAAAAATGCAGTTATGCAGGGTTTTAAGAACTGAAATAATAAGACTGTTATAAGAACAAAAAGTATAACTTATTAATGATGAAAACTTATCCATAAAGTTAAACACCGATATATAACAAATAAACTTTTTAAGCATATCATTTATAATAATTATGTGGAAAACCTTACTGAAGACCGTCCTAATAAAACAAAAAAATGTCTGTGTGTACCGTTTATGAATAATATAATAAATTATATAATAATAATTTATTGCTTGATACAACATCTAAACATGCCACAAAGCATTATAATCCTAACTAGAAAAATTTTCGCAAACTATAATGCAACTCTCAAAACTGAAAAGAGCAATCAATATATAACATATCGAATTCAATGTCAGAACTGCTAACTACTATCTGTGTTATACTTGTGACTTCCTACAAGTAAAATTAAAAATACAAACAACTTTAATAAATCATGGAGATTCGAAAAATATACAATATAAGCAAGTGCTACCAAACTCTTAAAGCTAGTTTTACACTTATCCAAGTTCATGTCAAATAACTTTGACAAGGCGGCCTTGAATGAATTTCGCAAATGTAATACAGGACTTTGATATCAAATAACTTCAAGGTCGCCTTGTCAAAGTTCTTTGATGTAATTAGAACACGTCCAATTTTTCATCAAATATTTGATCAAATTCGGGGGTACCAACATATACGTATTAAAACCAGCCGCAATAATTATAGCTAGAGCTGCAGCTTTTTTTCTGTTTAAAGCTGTACGTTTCTTCATTATTATATGATAACACAATAATCAAATTTATCAAGTCAAAATATCCAATTTAGCATAATCTAAGAATGTGGTAAGTTGCCAGTTGGTAACAGTTTAGAAACATCATTGGCGCCAACGAAATTCACAAGTGTAAAACGGTGCCGTCAAATTTTGTCTTCATCATATAAATTGTACAATAACTTTGATCAAAGTTCTTTGACATGAACTTGGATAAGTGTAAAACTAGCTTAACACCACACAAAAAGCGGGATTTTAGAACTGGGAGTGCAGATTCCGCGGATTGAGATGGAAAAAAATATATACAATCCCTTCTGTATATTGGGAAACCGCCAAGCCAAATATATTAAATAAAGTAGAACCTATATAGATAATAATGTTTGCAGAAAACTTTGCATATAGTCCTTAATAAAATATATTATTGTGAAATCTGCGGTCAAAAATTGCAAGCAATACCGATCATGTCAATCTTGAGGGTACACTGTATGGGGCCAAATGTCAAACATGGCAAGATTAATCGCGATGGAATTACAAACTTGTATCCCAACAAACAACAACTTTAAAGAATAAATTTACTAGCTAAAAACATAATAGTCAATGAACTCTGTCTGTTGTCATACGTTGATACAGATACATAAATGATCAAAATTAGAGAGTAACAATTCTAAAAATGATCCATTAATTGGTATGATGCTGGTCACTCCATCTAGATGGTTCAGATACTGACTTTTTATAAGCTTGCAGGTTCCATCCTGATTTCCAAGAGAACTTGAAACATGCTCTTGCATGACAAATTTTAACTTGAAATAAGAATCAAATTATAATTTTCTTTCAAGATATTAACCAAGAAAACTTCATATGGGAAGATATGGCTCGAACGAAGCAAGGAAATTTTTAGGAAAACAAAAACATAGCACAACTTTTCGCTTAAGAAGTGATACGATTAACATTTTTTTTCTAGATATTAATACTTTAGACTCGTATTTTAATATACTTTGATTAGTAAGCATCGGGTGATTTAATTTTATTTATATTTTAAACTATATGTCAGTGAATTATATTAAAATTGATAAAGTTGAACGTAGCATTGTCCCTGTTTAATAATGGACAAGTATTTTAAAAAAATGTAGGTTTACAGGACATAGGAACCCTGAATCTACCGGAACCAACAGAAATTTTGTGGTCTATTGGAGAAACTAACCGTAGGGCTGATGGGTTCAGATACGGTGACGAACTTCGTAACTTTTACTGGCATTTGCTTCCACCCAAGAATTTAACCTTTGAAGTTGGTGTGAGCGATTCGTCTAGGGATTGGTATTACGCCCAGAGTCAAGGTAAATTTATATCTTAATAAATTCAGAAGCGACGCTAAAAACGCGAGGTTAGGGGCAAATTTGCAACAATTATTCTTATGAGTGTTAAAATAAAAAAAAAATAAAAAAATAATGGAATAGAACTATCCGCTGTCAGATTTTGTCATTATTTTACCTCACGGTTAAACTTTTAATTAAATTTAGAAATATTTACGTTCATAAAATGTGAAACCTTAAATCATTTATATGAAATTTTCAGTAGACAATATAGTCCTAGTTTTTGTCATTTATATTATCTGAATCGTTGCAACAACTACTTGAATGAATTTATTTAAAAGTGTCGCATTGTTTTTAAGGTATATGGAAAATTGTATACGAAGATAAACCCGATAATGAACCAAGACAGTTAAGGCTAGGTATCGCTGCAGCAACAGGATCCCTTATATTCAACATTTCAACTATCCATCTTCAAGTTGACGTAAATGATTTCACAATTGGCGATTTTCAATACGAAAATGACAAAGCTATTTACAGGGATGCGTTACAAAGTGGAAACTTCTATGCCGAAAAAGTAACAGTTCCTGCTAATCAAGTTGTTGATGGACGTAACTTAATTTCTTTAAAAATTGTTAGTGGGAGTGTAATGTATGATGCCATTAGCTTAGCCGTAGGATATAACTGATTTATATACCATGATTACCAATTATACGTTTACATAGCAAATTGTGTTATTTGTCTATGGAGGGTGGATTCGGAATACACACGGTATAGGAGAAGGCCTCTGATAACATTCCAAAGCTTTCCTATTCTGAATGGCCCTCAAACATAATTATTGAATTATGACGCTTTTTTTGCTGTATTAGACAATCATCGCGCTATTTAAAATTTTGAAATATGAATATTTGTCCATAAAAGATGGGTAAACAGATATGTTTTTTGTGATGGCATCGACTTAGCTGATGTTAATTTAAAATTATTTAATAAGTTTGCTATACAAGTAATACAAGTTAATTTTGCAAATAAAAAAGCTTGAGTAGCTTCGAAATATCACATAAATAAGTTATTCTAAAATCTTGAAAGCTTGGGACTTGCGAAGTAATTATTCACACTTAAACAGCAAGTTGATCATATCGACTATATTAACTTTTGTATTACTTGAAGTAAGTTGAGATAGTAAAAATTCAATCCTTCATATGGCGTCGCAATAGGTTGATTTAATAGTTCGTCTATGAAAATATACATGTAAGATATTGGATGATTAAGCAAGCCTCAAATGTCCCAAACAAACAACCTATAATACATCACTGTATTATGTCAATAGTATACAGGTATTGTGAGTTGCATAATAATTGTTGGCTTGAATAAAACATATGTCTTATAGTGATGACTGCAGTACTTTCTCTGAATAGTACATTTTGTGCCATACTGAATTAAATTTGTTAAATCTTATAATTATCCCGTCATAAGTAATATTAGTAAAATAACTATAAAAGACATGGTGCAGTCGTAAAACGAACCCGAAAATTTTAGTTGCATATTAGTGTGATTGCATAAGTATATGCTTCTGGCCAAGAGTGAGAGAAGCTTCTACAAGTAACATATTTCACACTTCTAAAGCCATCGAGTTATGTCATAAAATTGAAGCTTCAAAGGCTAGTAGTGAGGAAATTTACATCAATAAAAATGACAGAAGAGACAACCAACAAATAAATAATAAAGTTAGTATGGAAAGTAGGAAAATCAATAATTACTTAAAATGCGGTGGCACCTGTTGGGTATTTGTCAAATTCCAGTTCACTTTGCAAACGTTTGTCATAAGAAAGAAGGAAGTTCTAATGAAGTTAATGAAATTTCTGGAAATGTGTACAAATTTCTTAGGTTCTGAAAGCAACGAGTATCTGTTTATAGGGTCTGTAGCGATGAATAACAAAACAGAAAAAAATTATGGTGTGTATTTAAGACCTGCACACGACAGAAGTTAAAAGTTCAACAAAGCGATATTAAAAATTAAATAAAATTTAAAAAAAAACACTAATTCGATATTTTCAATCGTATCGATGCAATTGTTGGTATGTTGTAGCCGTAATACTCCTCTTTAATGTCTTTAATGTAGGGAAGTCTGGTTGCTCCATATTATTCGATTTTTCGTCTCGTGTCCAAACTTTAAATGACGAAAAGTTTAAATTCAATTTAGCTCACCCTGTATAAAAGATATCATCATTTCTAAAGTATGTTTTTCGTCAGATAATGAGTTTTCTATATATATAAAAAAAAATTTCTATAAAGAAAATAAAAAAACTTTCTTTCTTTTATCTACAAATTGAAGTTTTAAAATTTTTCCGACATTTTCGAGAAGCTTTTTAAAGGGTTTTTCTCCTAGAAATTCCCTATCAAACTGTCGTCTCGCTGTTTCAATCTTCGTGACGAACGTGACATCTTTTTCAAAAATATCCCAATTCTCCGATTCTCGACAATTTGTGTACCAAAGCAAAATTTTGAAAAATCGTACATTTGCTTTAATAACTCGGAATCGAAAAATCAGATTGCCAAAAAAAAAATTAATCGTCGGGTCGGCTGCACCCAGGTGTTGCCTAAAAACGTGCTTAATCTCAAAACTCCGCTCACAGTCGAAAAAAATGCTCATTATCTAAAAGTTACATAGCCGAGCTTGACGTCTAACGGCTCTATTTCATTCACTACCTAGGAAATCTCCATCAATTGATGTTCCATAGTGTGTTGTGCCGAGCGTGTATAGCAGCAACGCATTAGCTATTTTTCCCTACCTCCTTTAACTTGGCTTAGCTGAAGCACCGAATATTGTCTCTTGTTACTGTTCGGTGGCTGAAGTCTGCTTGCTTGAGCCAACTTTATCCGAATGAGTGTTACATAGCCGAGCCTGACGCCTGACGTCTGTCGTTTCAGTTTCGTTCACTACCCAGGAAAAAGTGTAGTGAAAACGTCAAAAGAAGTTTTCACTTTATAAATGCTGGTAGGACTAGATAGTGGGTTACGAGTTTAGAAAAAAATAATAAAGAATTCAGTTTAAAATTGATTCTGGAGCTATGACCAACATAATACCACTGAATATATTCAAACGTTTCAAATTATTCTCAGAGTAGCAAGTTGCTTTAACAATAGCTGCAGTCCTATACAAGTGACAATATAAATGCGGAATCATGTTTCAGAGACAGTTGTTAATATTGAGAAGTTTATATGGTATTCTTAAGTACTTAAAATATTCTAGGATTAAAATCAAGCGTTGAATAAAAAAATATTCACTGATTTTAATGCTGTGAAATACGGTGCGATAAATAAATATTATATTTGGGTTAGTTGAACAGACTTCAGATATTTCATATCTGACGTATCTGACGTACTGAACCTCGCCTTTTTGTGTTAACGTTACGATTTGAACTTGTCGATAACACGTATTATTGTATATGTTAGTACAAATAAAGTCCTTTATTATTATTATTATTATTATTATTTAAAGTGATATTCATGGGGAGTGGTAATAATGTATTATGCAATGGGCCTCTAATGATATATTACGACAGGAGTCGTAGGCGAGTGTCGTAATGAATGCCAATATCCTAATAGCCATTATTTAATGGCTATTAGGTTATTAGCATACACCAGTCATAATAATGAAAAATAAATACTTTAGCATTTCAAATTTACTAAGTAAAATAAATTATCAAAATTAATAATTTTAATTGTCATGGTATTACAATCTTTGATCCAAATATTGAAGTGATGTTGAATTTTGATTGGTTATAAACTAGTATTTTAATGAAAAATCTGTAATATATTAAATCCCATTACAGTACAGGTAGTAAATGTTATCAATTAATGTATAGGAGTATAAAAACAGTTTATATCACGTAGTAACTTCCCTACTCCAAAGAGACTAAACCTTTAATTCTCTAGTTTGAAAAGTTTACTATTATTTCAATTTAAAGAAGGGATACAACACATGTGATATAGCGGTGACGAGTAGTAGTAATATTGACGCTGCCTATTGAAGTGAGCACATCAATATACTTCATTTAAACGCCTCAATATTGTAACCAATACTCATCCTGGCCAAAATATTAGCACTGGATGGTGGGGCTGTTTCAGTGATATTTTAATTCCGAAATGGCTTTTAGTGCGGACTTGGGTTTTCTAGTATTGACACTTTCACTGTGTGAACAAAAAAAAAACAAAGATAAATAGAATAGGATGCTGATCCAGAGAGTGACACAAGCTGAGAAGTCGCTTTACATGATTATCTCCTGCGGTATTCGTATTTCATAGATCCAGACAACTACAAAAATTTTCTTCGCATGTATGAAGAAGGTTCTAGGAGGTAGTTAGGCCCAACATCAAGAAAAAAACTGTTATATGCGAAGCTATCCGTACAGGCCAAAGATATTCTATGACAATGGGGATCATATAGAACATTTAAATCATTAATCATATCTTTCTCTTTGTTAAATTGTTAGAATGTATTATTATGTTTTACTTTGCATTTAATATTCTATTTAAAAAAATACAATTTTGCTTCAATTTTATAGTTAAATAACTACTTCTTGTCTGTCTGTATAAATGACACCACCGACAATAATCACAAATAAGAGTAAATACATATTAATACCAGTATCCTAAGTTCACACAGGTTGTTTACACGTACTCATGAGTTTATTCATTTTTGTTATTTGTATTTTTAATATTAAAGTCTTTCAAACTTTTATGCCACAATAAGCAAAACAAAAATACAAAGTTTTCCGATATTAAATAAAAAATTATATGTTCCTTTGAAAAAGTGCAATGTTTTTGTCATAACTCTTTTGTTTTATTTTGAATTGTTTTTTGGTTAGCGTTATCGATTTCTCCAGAAAAAAATACACCTAATATCTATTTAAAAGTGGCTTCCCACGGCCTGTCTTAGAACAGGCAAGACCCGCGCGGCGGACAAGCACAGGTAAGCACGGATCGGGCTTGGCCGCGCGTGAGGTCTTCCCATGGCCTGTATGAGCCTGTTCTTCAAGAGTTTGAAAATAGGGTTCCGTTTAAAAATGTTGCGTGAAACTCGGCATTTTACTTTTCGATAGGTTGACTCGTTGACTGGTTGACAGTAGGTTTAAAATAACCAAATATAGAATAGAATATACCTAGTATGTACTTATAGATACCTACATAATATGTAACATGAAAACATAACAATCATAACATTAAGAAACAACTAGGCGGCTTCTTAGTACTCCTAATTCTAGATAACATATTACAATAGCAATCTACAGCTCACTACAAAACAAGATCACGAGTCGGCCCGAACGAATTTCGTTACTTTATACCCTTGTCTATACGGTCTAGCGGAAAGGCTCTAAGCGGTTTCGTGGTCTATACGGTTCTGGGTTTCCGATTATGGCCTCCTGCGTTCGATTCCCGTCGGTGGTTTTTTTAAAAAATATATTAAGATTATATTTGTTTTTTTTCTAAATTTGGGTTAGTTTTGGTTTGCGTGAAGTTAAGATTGACTTCGAAACTCGTTCGGGCCGATTCGTGACCTTGTTTTGTAGTGAGCTGGTAGTACATATTACAAAGGAAATTTATTCCTATGTAATGAAAAAAATAACATTTTGTTGTGTTAGAACTAAAAAATATAATCCATTGCTTTTTTCTAAATAGTATTTTATGGCTTTTTGCCGAAGTTAGCGTGCTTGTAAAATTCTCTATAGGTCTGGGTAAAATTAACTTTTATTTGTGACTTTTAATATGCTCAACTGTAAGCCTGTTTCTAGAGTCTGTCCATGCATTTTCGCAAAGCGAAAAAATGCGTTCAGTGGCCGCGTTGAATGCTGGAATGGACATTGGACGCGATAAATTGAAATATCATTAGAATGTTTTTTAAATTTGTGCTGGAACTAAAAATTAAATTTCATTTTTCGATGGGCGTTTTGTTTTGCGGCAAATTTGATTCTTGATTGAAAATCGGGACATTTGGCGTCCAGCTATAGGTCTTGGCAGAACGTATTAAAATGGAAAATGGCCCCAAAAATCAACCCTAATCACAGATAACAACAGACATCGACAGGTCGCGACAGATCAGGCCAGGCCGCGCCTTTGAAGTTACCGACTTGCGGCGGATCGGACGCGCCATCACGGATCTTTCCGGGCGACCTCGGATGGCACCCTTCCCACGGCGTGTTGGCCCGAGCTGGCGCGGTCCGGCCTGTGATACCACGGGCCGTGGGAAGCCACCATAAGATTTTATTCTCAATAATCATAAAAATGAAAAAAAAAAACGCAACTTTTACTTTATAATGGATGATCCTGTACAGTGTCCTTAACGTAGGAACATTCGTCGGAACATCAAATATAGGAAATACCTAACATATGGATGCATAGCAGCAAATATTATCGGTAGTGTGCTTATAAGTCTTAACACTCATTAGCTACCAGAAGAATCTGGATGGGAAACCAAAAATATTTTTCGTTTCAACCCTAGAAATGAATCGATAGCATTTAATTAAAGGAATATCAAAAAGAGATGCAGCACAACGTGAGGAGTGAATGCAAAACCCTATATATACTAGAATTCTTTTAGAGTTAACATTTTGATCCAATTTTTCGCTGGAAACTAAAGTTGTATATGTCGCACGTGTTTAGAATTTTTCGGTAATTACCCAAAAGCTTAGTCATAAACGCGGGCTATTAAAAAAATGATTAAATACTTTGCTAATTGAATGGAAGGGTTATTTTTTCTTGTTGTCTGGCAGAATTTTATCATTTTTCAAAATGACGAATTCGTTTTAATCATTTAGAAAAATTATTTCAACTCGTTAATCCCGCCAAGTACGGGAATACAGTTGGGGGGTTACACTTCCTCCTACTGCCTCGATATCACTAGATCGTTGCAATCAAGATGTAGGATAATATGTGGGAGGAATGGATTAATGGCATGGTCAATTGGTCGTACCACCAACTTAACCAGAGGTTACCGTATATTGGGCTATTCTTGAGTCCAATTCAAAGATAATATCGAAACTTGTAATATTCCGACTGAGGTTTTGGTCAATATGCATAATGAAGAGGATTTCAATGAAAACACTACTGATGATACCGAACCCATACAAAGAAAGTTACCTATATGATTGTGGAAATATTCCAAGAACTCCACTCTTTTCGATTTCTCATAATTTTCCTTAAATGAGCCATGCATGTTTTGAACTAATTAGCACTTTAACTGCCATGCGTATCTTCAGTAGCCTAGATTAGATCGCCACGTGTATATTCTGGTATACATATGCGATCATGGGATATTGTTTAGCGCGGCCTGAGGCAATGATAAAATAATCTTACATTTTCGATAAAGATGAAATATTTTGACTGTAATTGTAATTTTCAGGTAATGTTTTATTTGGTAGTTTTGATAAGGGGAACTTTATATCTATATATATAAAACAAAGTCGTGTTAGTTACACCATTTATAACTCAAGAACGGCTGAACCGATTTTTATGATCTTTGGTTTATTCGATTTGTCTCCGCCCCGAATAGCAGAATAACTATTAAAATAAGGGAAAATTCTCGGATAAAATATTATACAAAAAATTAGTTATAAATTAGGCTTGGAACTCCGTCATCTTCCGTAATTGACAGCTCATGTCACGCACGATTATAGTTTTTTAGTAATATATGATGTCCACTGCAAATCAGTGACAAACTACACATTATAGGATAGGAATTCAACGGGAAATAGTGGGAAGGTATCATATTCAAATCTAGAAAGATACTGAAATACATAGAAAATACTTGAATCGAAATATAAAAAATTATAGAGAATAAATGACAACAACTGTCAAATCGATTGGTAGCAATCATTCCAGATAATTCGGTCGATCAGTCATCCGTACTTCGTGTTGCTTAAACATCGATTGTAAATCAACTATCGGAACAATCGATAGATAGTTATAAAGAGCTATCGATAGTCGAAGCAATTTTTTCCAAGGCAGGTGATATCACAGTTTAAGATATCTATAGATTCTGGTGATATCATGACGAAGAAAAGAAACCTGCATAAAGATAAAAATTTAGATACTTTGTTGTTCATCAATCACAATTATTCAACCGATTTTTATGATCTTTGATTTATTGGATTTGTCTCCGCCCAGAGTTGCAGAATATCTATTAAAATATCGGAAATTGGAAATATACAGTGTGTCCAAAAACTACGCAACCTATGGGAAATTTCTATATTATAGGTTTCTCAGAAAATGTTATTCTTTATAAAAATTGATCCTTAAAAAAAAGTAATTTTTACAATACTAAATTAAGGATAAGTTATACAGGGTCCTTAAAAAGCACAAACAATAAGATTTAAAAAAATTTGGTATATCGAAAAACCTTCTGCAGAAAAAAAAAGTTCCTATTAAATTGTTGCTGAAAAAATTAAGAACAAAATTAAGAAAAAGAGGGGTTTTTCGACATTTTTTCAATAATTGTCATGAATTTTCTCCGCATCAGTTTACTTTTGGAAAAAAATGGTATTGGGACTTTTATTTTTGCGTTAATAGGAACTTTATTATTTCTGCAGAAGCGATATTCAAACATTATTTTTTTTAACCTTAATTATTGTATTTTTTAAGTATCCTGTCTAACTTATCCTCAATTTAGCATTGTCAAAATTAGTTTTTTTTTTCAGGCATCGACTTTTATCAGGAATTTTCTGAGAAACTTTTCATTTCCTGAAAAACTAATAATAAAGAAATTTCCCATATGTTGCATACTTTTTTGGACACACTATATAAAGCATGGTCGGGTTACTTACACCAAGAACGGCTGAACCGATTTTTATGATCTTTGATTTTTAGGATTTGTCTCAGCATAAAACGGAAGTCGGATATATTAAAAAAGTCGGGTTAGTTAAACCAATTATTATAACGCAAAAAGGGCTGAACCGATTTTTATGATCTTTGAATTGACACGTTTGTCTCCACCCCGAATAGCAGAATAACTATTAAAATATCAGAAAATTATGCAGAAAATTAGTTTTTAAATAAACTAAGTTTGGAACTTCGCCATCTTCCGCAATTGACAACTCACGTCACGCATGCTTATAGCTTTTTTGTAAAATTTGATGTCCACTGCAAGTCAGTGACATACTACACATTATAGAATAGAAATTCAACGCAAAATAGTGAAATAAATATAAAATACTTGAATCGAAATATAAACGAAGATATAGAGAATTAATGACAACGACTGTCAAATCGATTGGCCTCAATCATTCCAGATCTTTTCATCTACTTTAATTGAATTTTTATTTTGTTTATATATATTATCCTAATATACTATTGAACTTAAAATCCTAAATTAAGTTTAGCTAAAAGTTAACAACACATTCATTGACTGTTAGGCGGTACGAAGTTCGCCGGGTCAGCTAGTAAGTAAATATAAATAGATTATTTGAAATTTAAACTTTGTAATAAATACATTAATGTCCAAATAATTTATGTTAGGCAAAATATATAAAATACTGTTTTATTTGGTAGTTTTGATAAGGGCAACTTTATATAAGTAAATATAAATAGATTATTTGAAATTTTAACTTTGTAATAAATACAACAAAATACATTAGTGTCCAAATAATTTATGTTAGGTAAAATATTGTGTCTGTGGAAAAAAGCAATCTAAGCAGAGAACATTTTCAGTGCAGTTTTATATATAACATATATCCGATCATGTGTGTCCTTAGTTCATTAATAACAAATAACACGTTTTTTCTTTCTACATGAATAAATTTGTGTACTTGTGCAGGTGGGCAATCTGGTGAAGCAATATTTTCTTCCAATGGACATCATCCTCAGGCAGAATTTATCCCTGAAATCGATAATACCTCGGATAATACTATCTTTTTGTTATATAAATAATATGCGTTTACTTCACTCGTATCCGTAATTCAAGCTCACCTCTCCATACACTTGATGCTACGCCTAACCGAGGAAGAATACAACGATCTGAGTTGTCAATAAAACTGTTTTACCTTCCAGTCTTCCAGGAACCTCTACCAGATTTGCTCCATGCCAACTAATTGAAATAATTTGAACAATCCTACCAGCAATTATTCTTTTGGTGGTAAGCATAAGCACTTCGCGTTTATTCTTCCATTTGAAAATAAACTATACCATTTTTCTCCCTACCTATGATTTCATCCTTTTTAGTTTAGCGGACAATACTTTCTTGGGAATAACTTTTCGATTTTTACGTGGCGTGTGTATGTTTCTATTTAGAAGCGTTTGAACTAATTCTTACGAAATTTGAGACGCCCACGAAAAGACATCGTTGTTTTGTCAATACACAAATTTTCGTTTGGTAGCACAACCCTCTTGAATTTTTCGTTCAGCAAGTTCACTATGGGTTGAATTTTGTGAAGTCGATCTCTAGATTGGCATAGATCATTACCTGCGAAATGCCACATCCAGCTACTTTTGACCAACATAATTCGGAATTTTTCCAATAATTAGCCAATTTAGATTATTGTCCAAACACATCCATATAAAAAAGAGTACGTGTCTTCCACGTCAGTTTCCTTCCATTGGTGTAGACATGAAGATGGGCTAATTATTCCAGTTGGTAATCTGCCTTTCATATCATGTTGATAATTAGGTCATCCACTAAAATTCGAAAGTAAGCTAATTCATTTTCATTTTTCAAATTAGTGACTTCGTGTCGCAAACTTACATCTTCTTCGAAAGTAAAATTTCGGCTACTACCAATCATTAATCCCCGATCATTTATAATATGATGGTTCTCGTCGCTAGTCAAATTCTCACTTCTTATTTCAGTTCCTGATAAAATCAAATCTTCTAAAAAATATATAGAAAAGTGAAGACACATACCTATTGCAAATATTTGTACATAGTAATTTTTCGAGCTTGTTTAGGCCAACCATTTATTTATCGTTTTCACCATCAGGCAGCTTTTCACTTCCTATTTCAGATTCTAATGGAAACATATTTTCTAAAAATAGTATCGTAAAAATACATACATCGCAAGTAGTGTTAAGTATCTACTTTTACTAATTCTCCCAGCTAGTTTAGCTGGTATTGCAGTACTACTTTCACTACTGGAACTTTCTAATTCATACTGAGAATCCCGTTTGGACTCATTTTTATATGGATCATCTTCACTCATATCTGGAACGTCCCCCCATAGTCTTTGCAAGCTAGATTGACCTCTTTCGTATCATATTATTCCGTCGAATTGCGACAAAAATACCATATATACGACACAAGACACTCATATATAAACAGCACTGCATCGCATTCAAAGTGAAAATGACGATTATTATTTACGAGCCCACAATACGACTACAGACAAGAATAAGCCTGTTAAACAGTGTATATCGCCGTATACAAGTGACCTAAAACATCTTTTTCCCACTTTCATGCCACGCGTATATTTTTCATAGAAATAGAATCATAACAACACCCAAACTAAATCATAGCACATATAAGGGAGTATTTATTATAGAGACATTTCAATTAATGTTCTATAAACAAACTCGTGGCTTTAGCCTCTTCCAGCGAATTTGAAGTGGCACTCAAAGTGATAAAGCCCGAATTGTGAGTAATCCGAATATTGACTAGTCGAAGTCTGACATGAAAATAAAATATCTTAAATTCTCCTATCTGAAGTGTTTATTATACTTCTGAATGTAGATTATATGTAAGTATATAAATACCTGAAATCAATTTAAATATTTGTTAATGGTCTTGCCTTGGCATTAGTCTCCTCGATAGTATTCACCATACTTAAGGATGGAAAACAAATTTGCAGTATTATTACTGTCACTTATACATATGTACGTCAATGGCGTAAATAGTGATGCAGCATTCGTATGGTTCGATGGCTCAGATGTAACATTAGGCAACAATTTCTTTAACATCACATTTGGAGATAGCGCCACTGTGAAGTCTCTATACCGGGACGATATAAATATAGTGAAGAACATCCCCACAGGTACATGGTATTTGGATTGGGATGGCGGAAAGGGATTTTTTTCGCCATCCACTATTAGAGTTGTTAGTAACTCTACGGAAAAAGCACATGTTACTTTCATTCAAGAATCTACGTCAGGATTATTATATATTGAATTCCATTTAGGTAAGCATGTTACATTTTCATCTAATAAAATTAGTTAATATTTGAGATAATAGAGTATCGTAAGTATCTACGCTTTTGCTTCAAAAACATATTTTATAAGAATTATATTAAAGCAAAAATCTTAACAACACAATTGAAGCATCATTTGAAACTACATGATCATATCATGAATTATAATTTACTGTCAGTATTTCATCGCTTGGAGACTTACGAAATAATCTATTTTAATCCTGCCATTATAATCTACGGTCTGGCAACTATAATGAGTGACAATTTTTAAGGCATTGCATCTTTCATTTTCAACAAATGCCTGGAGCCCTGGCTAAGCTAGTGCCCAATGCTTTAGCGATATTGGCCATATTCCTTATAACACTTTATACCTTGCCAATAGAATTAAGATCGGAGTATAATGAAATCATAAAATTCGTCCTGAAAATACGCCAGTGTCGAATTGTGTGCAATTTTGGTGAACAATATAATTTTTCTTCCAATTCAACAATCCATAAAGTGTCATTTTGACCAGAAGTAATTTGCAATAAAAATTTTCTTCTCCCTGAAATTGACAGGTCGTGGAATGCCATTACTGATGTCGAAAAATGTGGGTTATTTAAAGATATATCATGTTTTTTTTTCTGCATTCGAATGACCTCTGCTATTATTGCCTTTATTTTATCACATATTAAGTGCTCAAATAAATTTCTTTGTACTCTATTTACATTTTTTGTGAGAACTTAGGAATTAAATTATCTGTTGCATAAGTGCCAGACTTCCACTTAAAACTCATATAAAAACCTTCTGAGATGATTACAAATATTCCGAATAACAAATATGGCGTGAAAAGTACAGGGAAACGTTAACTTCACCAAATATTAGATTAAAGAAGTCTACACTCATTTTCCTGATCCAACCTCTAACTTTCAAAACCTTAAAATGAAACTCTAGGTAAAAATAATACATTCAAAAATTATTTAAAACAACTGAAAAAAGGAAAAACTTTTACATGTTGAACACGGCTACTTTAATTGGATTCATGCAGAGTACAGCTACATCATTGTTTTTAACTTCAAAAAGATCGTTTAATTATTTTTGTACCGGACCTATGACTAATATTTTGCCATCCCTTCATGTGGATCATTAACAGACATAGATACAATTTAAATAAAAACATTTTACGATATCATTTGGATCGTAAACATTTATTACCAGATAGAACAAACAAGTATTGCAAAATACTTAAAAACATTGACGTCAATCTCCCTATCTAATGTGTACGTTTTGTGCAGTCGTTTTCAAAAAAAATTGTATTTAAATGATTAAATATATTAACGTAACGCCATGAAAAGTAATTAATCAAGATATGTAATTTGATATTTTCACAATGTAATAAGACCAGCAAAAGAAGTAAAATTAGTGAAAATGGGTGACTGAATAAGAGAAATTTAATACTTATTGTACGCTGATGTTTTTGAGTACTTTGTTTCCCATGCTAACGAATTCTGGCAGTTCAGGCTGTTCTGAATTTTTTTTATATTAAAGATTGTCTTCTTCCTTAGGATATAAGGTCGAAATATAATGTAACACTCTGTATATTAAAACATGTACCATGGGACTACGGGATTAAGGATCTTTAGCATATGATAAGACGGTGCATTTTATGAACCTATGGGAGACCGAGGCTAAGCGCAGCATTTTTAAGTTTAGCTTGTATATTTTGACATGCCTGTCCTAATCATAATGATTTCTGTTTTATGTTAGTTCCTTAATGACAATATTTAAGGCGGTGATTCCTGGACCCATTTTAAGAAAAAACCTTCATATAAATGTATGTCCTATATGCCCTAACTTTTGAGATACAGGGTAGGTAATATTTTCAGAAAATAGTTATTTATGATATAAGTGCTAAAAGTGACGTTTTATTTTGAGAGCAGGGAAGTTTGGGACACGACGCCGAAGGCGGAGTGTCCCATCCCTTCGAATAAAATAAAATCACTTTTAGCACATATATCATACACTATTTTTTCTACAAACACCATTCAAAGTATAAATGAACGCATTTCTTACGTTATTAAATTTATAAAACATCTTTTTGAAATCAAATTATTCATCAAGTTTATTGTTGCTACGGTAATGAAAATTCGACCGTTTATTGACAAGTATCTAACTTCAAATCTCGTGACATGGAAAGTGATCACGAAAATTAATTTCTTCCTGTGGATATCGAAGAAGCTGCTAATAAACTCACTTTCGAGTTATTGCCTAGTAAGCAACAATATGAGTTTTCGTACAACCGTTTCATTAGATGGTGCGATCTGAAAAATGTTAGTGGCAAGTTCAGTCTGATATAAAACATTTTTATATTTTCGCACCAGTGCTAAAAGTAAATTACTTTTAGCACCAGTGCCATAAAGTGACATTTTAGACACTGACAGCATGCGTTAAAAATTGTACTTTTAGTGACGTTTGTAGAAAAAATCTATTTTGTATAACAACTGTCATACTATAGCAGATATCTTTATGATATTTAGTGCATGTCTTCTATGCATCAAGATGCATTTTCTGATATACAAATAATATTTTTTCTATTTTGGTATCATAAAGAAGTCTTTTCGATACGCAAAGTAGTGTCGAAAAGAAGCTCTTTTCGACACTACTTTTGTTGACTGGTTGCTATGATATTAACAAAATTGTTCAATGTCAAGGCTCACTAGCAAACATTTCGACACCGTTTTGAATGGGATTCCTAATAATACAGACGTCAAAAATGACAAGATGCCCGTCCAACTTTTGATCGCGACTTGAATAAATTAACGTTTTTCATTAAAAAACGTGCAAAATAGAAAAAATAGTATAAAATACACGTTTTAAAAGACATTTAGCACACTCGCACGTTAGGAAACTCCCCGCAAGCGGGTCGTTTCCTAATTTCGTGCTCGTGCGATAAAATATGGTCTTTTAAAACTAGTATCTTAATATACTATTATTTCTACCAGTGGCTTACGTACGGGTTTTGCATTGCATATTTTTGGAGAAAAAAATGGTAAGGCAGTGTTTTCTCTTAAAATAAAGAAATATTTTTGAAATTCTCATTTATTTATGAGAAAATTTGATCTATTGATTTTCCTTCGTGCGACACATGGTTTTCGCATAAAAAAATTAAAATCGTTTTACTTCAGGGTCAAATTGCTAAAAATTTGATGCGGTAACTGCTGTGTGGAAAATTTTTTTCTTCTTTCAAGCTATTGACTTCGTTTAATATCAATTATCAATTAATTTAGAAATATGTAACTGATTTTACTGTAGGAAAAAATAAAAGAAAACTTTCAAGGGCCAATAATGATTACCACATTAGAATTTCATCGAGGATTTCAGCTTGCACAAACACGATTTTTATTTTTTTAAGCGAAAACCATGCGTCGGATGAAAGAGAATCAAGAGATCAAATTTGCACAGAAATGAATGATAATTTAAAAAATAATTTTTACTTTAAGAAAAAGCAGTGGCGTACCATTTTTTCTTCAAAAATATTAAATGCAAACCCCGTACGGACCCCACTGGCAGAAATAATCACCTTGTTTGTACATCAGAAAATGCATCTTGACGCATAGAAGATGTGTACCGTATTTCATAAAGATATCTGCCATGGTATCACAGTTATTATATTTCTCTGAAACCTTTACCGCCCTCAAAGTTAAGACGTTTTGGACATAGACTCATATAAAGTTTTATTCATAAAATGGGTCCAAGAATCACCCGCTTAAATATTAGCATGTCATTAAGGAACACCCTGTATAAGCAGATCTAATGGATACATTCACGTCGGTCGTAATGTGTATTCCTGTATGCTTCAATTTTTTCTAGCAGCCTCAAATTTTGAAACAAAATATTTTTGTAATGCAATGCAAGATGCGGCAACATAACGGCTTTGGGGCAAAATGCCACACGGATAGAGCTGGTTTATGATAGAAACAGCAATTATTATGGGTATCAGGCTATATATTTTTTTTATGAAGACACAGACAATGAATACATAAAAAACAGAGTTACCCTCCCTAGCACATTCATAATGTGCTCACTTGTGACAGGAAACACATCTTACTTTCACCAGGTCTACTATTATTGTATATATCAAAACAGTACAGACACAAACAGTTTTCGTTTTCGTTTACTCGTCGCTACTAGAGCTATTACTAGTTTCTTTCGATATTGTAGGCTTACTTCTCTTCTTCGGTAGACGTTTCTATCTGATATCTCCATCATCTTCAAACGGTTTTTTTCTCGATGGGAATGTCTTATTTTGCTCTTCTCTAAGGGCTTCTTCGATAGGAGTGTCTGTCAAGTATCAATATTGCTGCTTGGCATAGTTATCTGCATGGTTTTGATAAATTTTTTCTGGGAGCCGCTTTTGGAAACCGCCTTAGTTCAGAGAGCAACTACTTCTTTTTTAGGAGTGACTTCCCCCAAGTCGTGAGAAATCTTTGAAGGCTTTTGGAAAACATTCTTTTTGACCAGCCTCGAAGTTTCTGGTTTAGACTCAGTTTCGTTTAATTTTTGAGAATTTCCTGAATTTTCGGTTGGACATTCTTCGTGAGAGTTTGTAGGCAACTGATTATCCTAACTTTGATCTAAACTTTCTGTTTATTAAAACTTCTTCACTGAACTCCTCATTTTCGATTAAATTACCATTTGTATATGGACGATCCTTCGAATGAGTTGGTAAATATTCTTCTTCTGGAAATATATCCTTATTAAAAAAATTAATTCCTACCTTAATCCCACCATGATATTTTAAGGGATAATTGCTAGTGGTAATGAAGTTGCGACAATATTTGGAATGTCATAAATAGATATGGTTTAGCCAGGATGATTTGCAATCGAAGAATCGCAGGCAGAGTTAGCATATTTTTTTTTTAATGGCTCATAAACGGACCTGTCCAGGGGCTGCAATTTATGAGCACAGTGCGAAAAACAGGACAACATTGGTATGCTGTTTTCTTTCAGGAAGTCTGAAGTACCTATGGACAGATGGGAATCATAGTTACCAAGCACCAGGAGACCTGTTTTTTCTGGAGAACTTTTATCGTGTTTAACGAAATGCTTGCACCCGTCCAAAACATGGCTTGCTGTTATCCATCCTGAAGGATTAGTACCTCCACAGCTTGCTGGCGGAGCATTAGTTAACATGTGTGTCTTCAGGTTTACTCTAATATAAACTATGTCGGAACACTATTATTCCCTGGAGCCGAGACTGCAACAGCCAAAGTCACTAATGTTCATCTTTTTTGTAAAGTAATTCTTCCAATTTGTTTAAAACTTCTTCTGGCCACAATTCTATCCGGTTTCTGAACGGTAGTGATTCTAATTTCGTCCATATTGAATATCACTTCTGACCTAATAACTTTTAGGTTATCAAAATATTTGTCGACATTTGTCTTATTGAAGTTTGCAGCTCTACTGCTCTTGACAAACTTGTGGCTTCAAGAGTTCGGATGACTAGTACCCTGTGCTTTTTTCTGTGACAGTGGCACACAGATACTAAAGGGAGATCCCATGGCACTCGACGAGCGGTGTGTGCGCGAAGATGTTGATTAACACGGTTCTGGAATAGTTGTAGATTATAATTAGGAGGAAACAGATGTCCTGAGTTCCACAGTAATGCAGTGCCCCAGACAAAGGAGTCCTTGTATAAAGCGACGTTCTAGATGTTTCCAGTTGTACAACAAACTGGTGCGCTCTTGCCGTCTGTCACGACCCTGGGAACAACTGCCGTGAAAATATCTGTAAAACAGGAATATCTCGGCCACATGTCTGCGGTGTTCCAGACTATCCATATCCCGGGTCAACTCCGGGTCGCCGCAGCAGCTTTAGGGTGCTTAAGTGCGGCATCTCAGATGTGTGAGCAATATTCTAAACACGGTCTTATCTGCGCTTTGTAAAGCAAGAGCAGCTGCTGCGGTGTGTACAGTTTTTTGTTGCGAAATAGCGCACCAAGCTTTTGCGAGGCTGATTTTGCGATGTTAGCAACGTGGTCATACCATCATATTGCTGTTAACCGAGACCCCAGTAGTCCGACTGACGAGGATGAAGGAATGGTCGATCCTGCCATAATGATATCAGGGCCCGCCGGCGCCGTATGAGCTTTCTGGGTAAACGTGTCTGGTTGGGTCTTTACTACATCGAACTTGACCAAATTTCTGTCGTCCAAGGCTCGAACCTTCTCCAGATCTTGATTAATTGTTGTAATCTGCTCCTGTCTGCGTGATAAGTATCAGTCGCTGGTAAAGGTTTTTCTGATTTAAAGTGGGAGACAAGGGTAGTGTCATCTGCAAAGCTGTAAACAGGATTATTGGTTTCGGTCAGCAGGTCATTATTATAGATGAGGAATAGAGTTGGTGAAAGTATTGCGCCCGGAGGCACTCCCGCATTAACGGTGAATGTGTCTGAGATGTGTCCATCAACTGAAACGTGCAGAGATTGGTTCTTAAGAAAACTGGCAAACCAGCTGCAGAGAGACGCTGGCAGTCCGAAGAACGACAGTTTGCTGAGCAATCCGTGATCCCAAACTCTGCCAAATGCCTTCGAAATATCCAAAGCAACCGCTCGAGATTCTCCGTAGTTCTCAATTCTCTACTCTATATATGAGTGACATATACCAGTATATCTCCTGCCAATCTCTGTTTGCGGAAGCTGTATTAGTTATCGCTAGTTGTCCTCTTAGTCTCGAGGTACTTGAGTAGTTGCTGGATGACTACACGTTCCATGACTTTGGAGATTAAGTCTTGCTTCATCTTCATAAAAAATATAAACCAGTCTTCGCAGGCCATTTTTGCGTCCCATTGTGGAGGATATTTTATTTTCAGTACCACGACATATTCATGAGCAATATCTCTTATTTATCTCGATGCTAAACTGGAGTATAGGTCTGAAGCTTTGAGAAGGTAATTAGCTAAAACAGTTTCTTGTTCGCCACTGAACACCTAAAAATGATCAAACCCAATAAAAAACAGAATAACTAAAAAACACCTTTTACTTGTCGTGGTTTAGAATATCCGACATGTATTGTTGCCATCTCGGTAGGCTCATTTAGATTATCTTAGTTGACTTTTAGCATAAATCATCTCAAAGTTATTTCGGAAATGTCAGGATCGTTTGCCGCACGCCTAATTGATCTATTTTCTAATTTCACATGTCTAGCTGCTCTTAACAATATGATCATCATTAATGAGGTGGAATGTTGCCTTGGTCTGTATTATCACAAATCGACACATTCTACAAAGTTAAAAAGAAAATAATTAATTAAGCTAAAATAGAACTGCATTTTTTCCTTTTAAAACAGGCGGGTAAAAATCTTGTCCAAGCTTGTCATGACCGATTTTTCGCAGCCTGGCGTCACGCTCTCATACAAGTTCAGACTAATCCGAAAAGTGTTTTTGACAAACTTTGTATTTTTTACCTTAAAATGCAAATAAATACATAATTCTAAAAATTGTTTAATAAATCAGGAAGCTCAACGTTTAAAATAAGATATTTCACATTTTCATAGCACTAATATGCTAAAAGATATTAGAAAATTATTGTGCAGCTAAAAATTTACTTACGCGTACTCTATATATCGCCTGCCCTACGCACACTCTAAATAATACTAATAATAATAATAATAATAATGGTAATATTAATATTAACATTAAAGTAAGTCATGGAATAAATGTTTACACCTTTAGAGAATAATAGAATTACGCATTATCAAATCTATAAATAATTAATTTTTTTAGAAATTTCAATTAAAAATGTATGCATTCTATTTGAGTACATTTACTTGTATATAGAAAAGCTACGATCAACATCAACGGATGTAACAGGACAACTTTTTAAATCGGTTAAACTATCTGATAATGGGCCCGAGAGTCGTCGTTGGAAACTTCAAGGATTACACTCCTTAATTCGGCAAAATGGTCTGCATAAAAAATACAGTTTTTATCCGATCGG
>MU183300.1:36782-91668 GCA_016904865.1 Pissodes strobi | reverse complement strand
ATATATAAATGACCTCTCTTTAGTCAACATTTCGGGGAAATTTACTTTTTTTGCAGATGACATCTCAATTGTATGGCATGCCATGGACCCTGATCATCTGAGGGATCAAATGTCTGAAGATCTGATGTTGGTTAAGACCTGGTGTGATGGAAACCTGCTTGCGTTTAATGTAGCTAAGGCGAATATTGTTTGCTTTAGGGGTGATGTACGTGGGTTTCAGCTGGGAGTTGAAGAGCTGCAAGCAACAGACGTAAATAAGTTTCTAGGAGTTCGGATAGACTCCAGTTTACATTTTGAGCCTCATATCATGGCTTTAGGCCGTAAACTATCATCGGCATGCTTTGCCATAAGAACAACTGACATGGAACTTGGTCTTTTGGTGGCACCATCGGTCTATTTTGCGCTTTTTGAAAGCCAGCTTCGGTATGGCATTCCCTTTTGGGGTGTTGCCTGCCAGAATTTGCTTAATGTAATTTTCCTTCTTCAGAAGAAGGCGGTTCGCGCTATTGTCGGGGCGGGTCGTGGGGATTCATGCAGACCGCTTTTTGCTTCGCAGGGAATTCTTACACTTTTCTCTCTCTTCATCCTGGAGACTGCATCTCTTGTCTATAAACACCCTAGAAATGCCCAGGATCCTGTTCGTCAGCGCAATACTAGGCAGTGCCATAACCTTCATTTGCCGATTCTCTTGTGAGGGGTTCAATTATCTACGAGAGAAGAAAAATATTTAACCATCTCCCACTCGTTATCAGAAATGCAAAAAACATAAAGCTGTTTAGAGGTATGCTAAAGTCCCTTCTAGTAGAAAAATCATATTATAGTGGCATATTTTTTAAATAACCAAATAACGGTCTAGTGTCTGAAACTTGTGTTTCTCCTGCTGTTGTTTGTATAACTCTTGTGTTTAATGTGTTTCTCGTCTTTGCTTGACCTTTGTTTTATTTACTTATAACTATATTGTTTTTTTTTTATATTTTTTATTTTTATTAATACCTACTACCTTAGTTTTATGGCAATATTGTGTTTTAGTTAGATATAGTCTGCTTTGTCTACAAAATGTAAATTTTATTTGACATTAAAAAGTACTTTTGACTTTGACTTGACTATTTTTTACATTGCATAGGAATAAATTTCCTTTGTAATATGTTATCTACACAGAATTAGAATTTACAAGAAGCAGCCTTTTAGTTTTTTCTCAATGATATGATTGTTATGTTTTCATGTTACATATGTAGGTACATACGAGGTAGGATATTCTATATTCGGTTATTTTATTTTCTTTACTATGTCCTATTGTGCCTAAAAGTGTTTTTCTTTTAAATTCGAATAAAATTTATTCTTGACTATATTCTATATTATCATTAAAAAATCCTCAAGGGATTCAAAACTGATGTTGTGCACAGCAAACTTTCAACTCTTTACTTTAGGTCCCGATTTTATTAGGAAATGTCCCGATTTTTTATATGCAACATCCCGATTTAAAAAATCTTGGAGTTGGCGACCCTAATTATAGTGGATGTCATTAAAGCTTGAAATAAGTCTTCCTTGAGTGTATCTTATTCTGTAATGATTTTGGATGTTGTTTGGAAAGACTGTTGAAGCGATTGTTGGACTTTCTCGCCCGGAGGCGTATTCGCATTGTTTACTATGCTGCAACGCATACATATCGTTGCAGCGCGGTAAAGAATGACCAAACACCACGCCGCCTTTATGCAGACAAAGCTTACTCCGTCTCAGCACCGACTCGCGTTCTGACGTGGTAAGTTTTGTGTTGCGAATGCCATCATGTTCTCGAGGCATTGTTTACTACGTTGCAGGGGCTACCACGCAAATTATACGTATACCTTACCGATTTGTGAGTTTTACAGCACTAGACTATAAAAATGACATTACCATATACTAGCACAAAAACTAGTTTATTACCTATACCATATAAAAACACAAAAAAATACAAAATACATAGCAGTCTGGTCATGCTACAGTTTTTTTTTTATTTTAGATCTAAATCCATTTTTAGACAATATAGGTATAAATATACGAAGGTAGATTCCTAGTGTGCATTTCCATGCGATTTTACATAAGGTCTATTAAGACCAGGATGCTGTATCCAAACTTTGTAAAAATAAAATCTTAGTTAATCAGTTTCGTTGTTCATTAAGAGTTTTTCCCGCTTTTGAGAATAACCGCTCCTATGGCACCGACGCGACGCCGATTTTGCGACTATGGTAAAGTACTCGTATGTAACATTGAATCAATTTGAAAATTGGACCTTTAAGTCATTTCAAATTTCTAGCGGGTTTTCTTGCAATCTACCCACAGCACTTTTCAAATAGACTGATATTTCATCGGATCTATTATTTTCCAATTTTTATACAGACAGAAAGTATAAGTACCTATATACAGTACATATCTACAATGAAAAAGGTTTAGATACATCGATGCATTGAGCAACACTGAAAGTTTTGGATGCATCGGGTAAAGTCGATGTATCGAATTGAAAATATCGATGTTTCCGATGCATCGATGTATATCGAGCAACACTATTTCATGCCGCCGCCGCGCGCCCGCTTAACGAATCGATTGAATCGAATTATCACTATTATCGGTTTGTAAAGAGTAAAGAGTTACAATACATGTTCAGGTTGCAAAGGTCGCAAAGAAAATGTCCGTCGAAAGTAATATTTTGGTATCACTGCAAAAATTAAGTGGATATGGTGTTGTCAACAATTACGCGTTTAAAAATGAAAGTAAATTTACTGCTATTATTATAGCAAAGAGTGGCTATTCCGACAAGAAAGATGCATACTTTTACAATGGCTGGTGTGCAAATTGGGTACAATCGTTCAGCCAGGAGACATCTACAAACTGGATTGTACGATATACGTATCCAAATATTCAAAAGTGTAATTTCAAAAAAGTTTTCAAATGTCAGCACAATAGTTTTGACAAAGTTAAAAAAGGAAACGTGATGATACCAGGCAACGGGATAAACGATGCGACGCGACTATCGCAATTATATTTAAAAAAATTAACCGCCATACAATAAGGAACGATCCTTTATTAAAAGAAGAACTGGATGTGCATATACAAGTAAGTAAATCCCGATTACTACAATATTAGATTGTCTGCGGAGTGCGGAGTAGTCTAACTGTGTGTATAGCTATAAAAATATTATGTTTGAAAATATTACCTACCTATATTGTCTAATAATGGATCACAGATAAGGGGAGAGACACTTAATTAAATGATAAAAAAGGTACGAAGTAATAGACGAGGAAAGGAAGATCGATGCTCTCTCTCTGGCTTCACCAAAGGTGAAAGTAGAGGGCGCGATTAGCTTGGGCCGCCAAAAGCGCGAGAGGTTTGAATGTTTCTTTGATTGTTTTATTGTTATATTTTAGCCATTCTGATGCGGTGAGGATCTTTTAATTCTATTATGTATTCGTATGACCAATTTTAAAAAGGTTTTAGATAAATATTCACACAAATACATAATAAAATTTTAAAAATCTCCACCTCATCAAAAAGGACAGAGCATAAAAGTCGCTGATATAAGAAGATTGCAATTTAAAAATGCTCAGAATTAATTTATGTATTTTCAAAATTTTAGTTGACAAAACCTAAGACGAAAAGTTGTTCGAAACAGTATTGAAATAACCTATCGTAGACAATAGACAAGGCATGTTAATCGAAAAATGCATACATATTTCATAAAACTATATTCATTAATACAAATGAATCAGTTGAAATTAATAGCAGCGAATATTAACTACGACAAGAAGGTCCACTTAATGACAAAAGAGCACTACAAAGGGATCGTCGTTTAATATCTTCGTTGCCTGGTAACGATCGGCGAATTTCGCCGCACACAGGTTGAATTTAAATAAAAGCTGGCCATAAACGATATTTTCGTTTGCGGTATATTTAATCAAATTTATGACGAAATTATTTATAGCACTCTAACACTCTATTTGGCTTTGGAAAAACACAATTGATATCTTCTGAATTGTTTGAAGCGCCCTGTCAAACTTACGTTATGGTTTTTTTATTATTATCACCAAATAAATATTTTGATTAAGTTTGTATTCAACTGGCTGTTTCAAAAATCTGCTAACGTTTTTAATTAGTTATTATTGATAACAATACTCAAGGTATGTAATAACTAATATTTAAAAGATTTTGATTTTGTGCTAATGATTTCACTATATTTCCGAATACTAATATTCTGACAAAAGACATCAAGAAGAAAATGTTGCCCGATTTTCCCCATCTTTTAATATTTAATTAAATTTTGGCCTTTTGGGTGTTTTTAAAATTGGTTAAAGGTTTCGCACAATATTTTTACTGTATATTTCATTCCTATTTTGTAATACAATACAACTAAAAAATAGCGATATTATCTTATATCGAATATTGACTCGACTATAGAATTTAGGCGTGAAAATTAATCTGACAAAAGGATGAGCTGGTCTATGGCCGCCGCGTCAAAGGTCGCCTGCCAACATGATTATTTTATTTGTATCATGGCCTGCTGATATCGTTGACATGCCGCCGCGGAAAGTGATCCTTCTTATCAAATAGTTTTGCCCAAATACATATTAAAAAGATAAAGACTGATATACTACACAGCTAACGTGCTAACACTCCGTTGAGGATATGTGTTGGTGTTATACCTAATTGTGCAACAATTGAAGTACTGAAGCCAGATTATCAGAAAATGGCGCGTCGAAATGAGGAACATTATAAGATCCTTTACACAAATAGTGTCCTATAAAAAATCGGCCTCTCCTATTGGTCAATTCGCATGGCCCTCCGCTCGCTTCGCTCGCTACGGGGGCTCAAAGAAAGGAAACTAACCAGGTGCTAACCCAAACTAACCCACGACATACCCAAACTAATCCAAGACGTACCCAAAATCAAGAAAAAAACATAACATAAGAAACATAAACTTAAAAAAAAATAAAAAAAAGGAACGGGGATCGAACCCAGGCCGTCTAGGTGAGACCCAGCTGTCTAAACCTCTACACCACGACACTCCCGAGAGCTCTTGGCTGAAATTGATTGCATCCCGAAGACATATTGTAATACGAGATGGATCAACCAATAGGAGACGTCGATTTTTACATGGTGTACTATTTGTGTAAAGGATCTTAAAATGCAAATGAGGATCCCTTATTGGCTAAATTTGTAACGTGCGCAGCTTTCCCTGCTGCTGTCTTGTTTGAGCATTTACGTTTCTCTGTTGTTTTTTTTTTGCTTCATATATTGTACTGAAAGTATTTTCAAATGTCATTTAAATTACCCTTAACTCAACGCATTATTAAATTATTGGAATTTTAAAAGCTATATCTGTTGTAAAGTCATCGGTACCGGGTGGGCAAGAAATTGAATAATCGATTAAACGCTTAATATTTTAGCAAACAACTGAATAACCGATTAATCGATATAATCGATCATCGATATTTTCTGAAATATTAATCGATAAGTCGATTAATCGGTAATTTCTTAAAAGTGAATCGAATAATCGATTATTGTCGCCCACCCCTAATCCCATAATATTGTAGTAAGTGAAACTGAAGCTTAAATTTCGGCAGAATCATTATTGCTGATCCAAGACTGATGTTATTATAAAAAGAGGTAATAAATACTTTGGCTGAATCAGCAGATAAAAATTTATAATTTCGTTTTAATTTGTAAATATGGCTTTAATATTACCTTGGGATAGTCAGAATATAAGCAAGTGTTTTTGAACAACAGCTGCACTGATGCTTCTATATTTTTTACTAGTTTCGTTCCTATTAGATTAATTTAAGAAAGAAAACGATAACTCTGAAATACATGTATGGCAAAATTTCAGGCCCTCATCAACGCGTTTCTGTCGTCCGCTTAACATTCATTTTGCTCGTGAGACTCCTGAATTAACCTTTGCAGAAACAAAATTTGGATCATCGAATTAAAAATGTATAACCCTTTTCTTTACAACGAAGGAGCCCTTAATTTTCAAAATCATTTTCTAAAACGATTTATGAACATACAAATGATTTTTATACATAATTTTTATCGTTAGTGATAATTGATACTCCCTATATATAAATATAGATGATGAGCAAAAAATTCAACAATTATTTCTCTAAAACACGATATATTAAACGTGTAATACTTAATAACTTGTATGTCTTATTTCTAGTAAACATTATTATGGGCAGATTTCCTAGAAATTTGACCAGTGTGCCCCGGGTCCAAAGGTCACATGCCAGTATCATGCTAGTTTTCGCGCGGGGAAGGAGACATACCGTTGACGTGCCGCCGCGGAGAGTGAATCTTCTTATCGTAGTTATTATTCGCTGTTAATAGTCAGTGTAATACAAACCATAATAAGTGAATTCAAGACATGCCTACCATATTTACTTACTTAAAATTAAAAATCAGTAACCATTAGAACAAATTCAAACAAATCTCACAGTTCATTATGCAAATATAAAATTATATGTCTGATGACGCACAGACTTTTACAAGATAAGGGACGAAGGAAAATAGTGCATTTTTTCAACTTCATCTTCTCTTAATCCACAAACAATGCAAGCAGCTTCAGCAGTCATGATGCTGTTTGTTTCGTATCCAAAAAACATAGGGGGGGATATTTTGTGTTTGCCCTATTAAGTAGTCCACTGATCCACTCCACTACTTACACAAATTAACGTTTCAATCACAAGATGAGTGAAAAGGTATATCTTTAGATTCTTTCAAGCAAAAATTTGTGAAATTAACACCAAAAATATAAGAAAACACCAAACTCAAAAGTAAAACTGTCATAGTCATACTTGTCATTGTCTAGTATTCAGCTGTTTAGCTTCTAACTCAGAATTCCATGAGTTAGGCAAAGATGATTTGTTTTTGCAACAGCGCCGACTCGACTTTAGTTCCATCTACAATCACCTTTGGTCATGCTAGATAAAGAGAGAGCTATACGGAAATGCATTTAAGTAAAAGAGATGGCATGAATGTGACATATTTTCAATGTTACTTAACTGTCCCTTCGTGGTTTCTCTCTGGTATAATATCAACTTGGTATAGTATTCCACGAATAGATGTTTAACAAGGGACCAAAAAGTCCATTTAAAAAAAAAGTATTTTTTGATAAAAAAAACTATGTTTCTAAAAATAAGCACGATTAATAAAAAATAAATATTTACAGGGTGCTTAAGGAATGTATAAAAATATGAAGGGCTGGCAAGAACCTACTTACCATTATTTTTTATTTTACGATTAGAACAAAATAATAAGGTGATACAGAAAATGTTTACAATTTTAAATAGAAAATTTTAATAAACAAATTGTAGTTTTTTTATTTTAAAAGAAACATTAAGAAATAAGCGGTGTTTTCGGTTTTATTTTACTTTGCATATATTTTTACAGATAAGGTATCATCATTCCCATAAAATTAATGTAGTTGAGGCATACAGTTATTTACGTATGATACCTGAAACTCAAGAAATAATTTTAAAGTATTTTGACGACGCATGACACCCTCTGCAGCTAGAGCATTTGACGAAATAAAATTAGAACATGAAACTGATGAAAACGAAATTCTTGTTGATGTTCTTGCAAATGCGCAAATCAATCCCACTGAACGACAAGTGAAATATTTGTACTGTAAATGGAGGTATGTAATTCTTGTTGTAACTGCAAAATGTAAAGGGTTTTTTAGTCCACTGATATTCATTAGTAGCTTTATTTTTGGAAAAAAAATAGTAAAGACCAAACTTGTAGGGCATTTTTTATTCCTTTGACTTGGAAGATCAATTATTCGTACAGTGCGTTTCCGAAATACACACCAAACTGATGTCTTTTTAAAGTAGCCCCCTGTATATTTTTACGCGATAGTCATATGTTTGTCTAAGCCGTTTTCAATGTTTTCATTCATTTCATTCATTTTGGTAATTTCGATTCTTTCTATCATCTCAAAGCTAAAGTGAATGGAATAGAGACAAATATGCTAAATTAAACACCGAATATTTAAAATATTGTCAACTGTTCCCTTTCAATTTTTGCTCAATGAAAAAGTCATTTCAATTGATTAATGTCAACGTTAATGTTCCGTTAAAACGAGGAATCGAAAGGAAAAAATTATTGATTGTGCACTTTTTCATCCAAAAAGAGATCTATGTGGTATAAAAAAGAACAGAGAAATAGTTTATACTATTTTCGTATTTCTGAAATCATCCCTCTTGTCCTCGCTTTGAGTTATAATTATTATTATTGTTATGTTATAAAGCTCTGAAATATGCAAATTTGATAATTTCAAAGTAGGCTAGTTTGTAAACGGTTTGATTAAACATATTATATATGACCTTATCGCATATCATTGCAATCAGAAAAATAAATAAAATAAAAAATATACAGGGTGCTTAAAGAATGTGAAAATGGTTTATTAAAATCAAAATTCATTAAACTCAATGAAAAAATCACTTCACGTTTGGTCTTGATATTTTTTAAGTGAAAATAAAATAAAAAATTGAATTATTATAATAAGTAGTATGAAAACTATTGAATACCCCTGTAAATAACTACCTGCATTAGTACCTAATACATATTGAACATTGTAATTGTATTTTTTAGAGAAGAATACTTTGGCAGTCGTGAACATTCAGATGTTATAACTGCTTTAAGAAAAAAACAGAAATTATTTGCTGAATTGGGTATTAAAGTAATTATTAATGAAAATCCATTAATTATCATTGTTTTACCACCAATTATGATGAGAGCCGATACCCACTTATTTAGTCAAGAGATCGTTTTTGTAGACTCCAGTGGTTCATGCGACCAAACAAATTCCTGTGTTACATTTTTTTTTTCGGAGCAACTAAAGTTGGCGCAGTACCTCTAGCTTGTATCCTTCATACTGAACAATCGGAAGAAAATTACACAGTGGCGTTTCAATTATTACGTGACAATTTACCAAAGGAGAGTTTTGGAGGTTCTGGTTTCCCAAAAATCTTTATGACTGATGACTCCAGTGCCGAAAGAAACGCCTTGAAGAATGTTTTCTGTGAATCCCGTAGACTTTTTTGCATTTTTCATGTTTGCAAAGCTATGTGGGGATGGTCATGGGATAATCATCAGGGTATTTTAAAAGATGATAGAAGACATATTATGTCATTATTTAGAAGAATTCTGTATGCAAATACCGATGAAGAGACTCGCGAGAATTACGACAATTTTTTAAATGATACCATTTTTAAACAATATGATAATATTCAAGCACATATGGCTAATTATTGGGATCGGAGGGAGGAGTGGTCGTTGGCTTACAGAAGTTCTTTGTTAACACCAGGAAATAATACGAACAATTATGTAGAAGCGTCAATTCGTATTTTCAAAGATATTGTTCTTCAAAGGTGTATAGCGTTCAATGCCTGTGCTTTAGTCGATTTCATCGCCAAAGTTTTCGAGTCCTATCAAAAAAGACATTTGCTATCATTTGCAAATTGTCGGAACTCTAAAAATGAAATACTGTATAGAAAAATGTCGCATTCTGCCCATTTTTTTGTTTCTTCGGAGACCGATGATCAAATGTTCTATACGGCATATGTAGATATTGCGTTTTGCGACTGCATTTATGGACAGGGTGGAAGATACTGCAAACACCTTTATGCTATACAAAATGAGTTTGGAATAACTTTTAGGAACTGCATGCAAATAAACCGCGATGACAGGAAAGAATTAGCCGAATTAGCTCTCGGAGAAAACGTGTCTCCGGAGTTTTATGATGATATGTTAACTGATCTGGAAATAAGAAGTGAATTGCCATTAATTAATATAGAACAGGTTAGTAAAGTTGGATAATAATAATTCTACTACCGAAATAATAAATACTGTTGATGATGCCAATAAAACAAATATATTGAAAGAACATTCTGCAGCTGTAACAGAACTATCAGAACATTTTGAACGCATTAGTAAAATAGCGTCTAATAGCAAAACAGCTGATATGATTAACGCCACGAAAAAATTCAATAAAACGCTAAAGAAAATTATGACGCCCTCTGACTTACTCAACTTCGTTCATTTTTCAAAAAATATCGCACTAAAGAGGAATATTTCTGTTCAGCCAACATCAGTTAGCCGCAGAAAAATAAGATGTGGTTTGTCATGTGGAGCAAAACGCATTCAGGCTGGTAGGCCATCCAAGCAAGAGAGACCAACTAATCATAAAAGGCAAAGATCCCTAAAGTACAATATTGATCTTAATAGACCTAATGCAAAATCGCATGGAAATGCACACTAAGATTCTACTTTCGTATATTTACACGTATATTGTCCAATAATAGATTTTTTTAAAATAAATAAAGCTGTAGCATGACCAGACTGTTAAGTAGGTACAGTTTGTATTGTTTTATTTTTATATGGTATAGGTAATAAACTATTTTTTGTGTTAGTATATGGTAATTTTATTTTTTATTATGCATGCATCATAATCAACGATTATCGCACGCTGCAGCGTGCTTAAAATGATGTTTATGATGCGCCTACTTTTTTAAAGGTTGCTATAGAAATATTTGATCATGTCAAATATGACAGACTAATATATTCGTCAATATATCCCTTAAGTTTAATATTTAAAACATTTTTGAGAATATGATGCATTCGTAATAAAAAAATAGCGTATGATATACGTGTATAAAAGGCCTCTAAAGCCCTTGCGACTTACAAAACACTCCGCTGCGCGTCGTGTTTTGAAATATGTCGCGCGTGCTTTAAAGGCCCTCTTATACACTTATATCATAATATACTATTTATAGTCTAGTGCTGTAAAACTCACAACTCGGTAAGGTAAAGTATAATTGGCCTGGTAGCCGCTGCAACGTAGTAAACAATACCTCGAGAACACGGGGGCATCCGCAACACAAAACTTACCACGTCAGAACGTGAGTCGGTGCTGAGACGCAGTAAGCTTTGTCTGCATAAAGGCGGCGTGGTGTTTGGTCGTTCTTTACCGCGCTGCAACGATATGTATGCGTTGCAGTATAGTAAACAATGCCAATACGCCGCCCGGAGCCTTCGTTTTATCCTTTTTTGCTACATGTGTTGCAGTTTTCAAAGAAATACGGAATACCGAAAAGGAATCTACAGGGTTTAATTTCCATTTACAAATTCCCTAGGCTGCCTTCTGTATTATATTTGTAAATAAGATATATCAGTTGTCGAATTATCTCAAAGTGTATAAATGTATTCAAAGAATTCGCTTTTACTTTAAGTATGTACTTATAACTTACATGAACAAATTTAAATATGAATTAAGTTGAAACTTACAATTTTGCTACAAACTGAGCAATACACTTTGTCCGCGTCCATATAAGTTTCTTTGTTTTAATCCAGTTTAAAACAATACTTATCATATATATTTGCACTTGTTCTTGAGATATTTCATCGAAGCGAAACACGCCTTAGTTGCAAGTAAAACAGAACTATAAGTAGGCGTTGTTCGACACTCAAGTTATTCAAAGTAATTAAAAATAGTCTGCCTACCACTGTACCCTCACCATTTCCAGACGTAATTGTTAGTCTCCGACCATTCGGTCGGGTTTTTGATTAGCTATAAAACCATAGAATTGTATTAAAAGTACAAAGACAAAGGGCAAGTGTTCTCGGTGACATCAAATGTCATGAATATAGGATGTTCTATTTGAACACCACAACATATGCTAAAATTTGACGTTTACGATGCTCATTTGTTTTTTGCGATATTCTTATAAGATATTACCTGAAAAACCATGAACTCTTTGAATTTAATATTTTTTGTAGCACCTGTAATTATCTGTCCAGATGTGCTGCAAATTATATACAAAAAACTTACAAATAACCAAACATTTATAATAAATTGAATAATATTATTAGTAGAGTTTGGACAGTGTCATCCTAATGTTGTAAAAAAGGCACTAAATGGACATACGCCTTTTTGTTAGATTCCTGTTGCGGCGGTATGTAAGATACGCCCAGATGAAATATGAAAAAATTACAATGGATAGCGAACAACCTTTTCCGTTTCAAGCAAATAAAAACAGGTGGATTTTCTAATGAGCTTAAAATCTTTAGATTGAAAGAAAATACACTTATTCCTAAAGAATGGAGTAATAGAAACAACTTAACATTATGTAATTATGATATTAAAAATAAAAATCTGAAAAATAATTGAAAGACTTAAACACTAGGCAAAATAAGAAATAGCTTAATATCCTATTCTGAATGAAAATAAAAAATTTTTGAACTTAAATAGTATTAGCTCTAATTATTATTATGAGGAAGATTCCTGAAATTTTTTTGAAAAAGTTCATCTCGTATCACTGGTGTACGTCCTCCACAAAGTTGAATGAGGTCATTGTATTTTTTCCATCCCATTTGATGGGACCAATATAAAGTTTTGATAAAGGTTGGTTCATGACTCCCAGAGTATTTCGTCTTAAAGAGAGAGTGTACTGTAATTTTCGCTAAGGTGACAGTTTTTTACAAACATTTTCGTATTTTGATGTTTGGTGACCATCACTTCTTTATAGGGCACTTTCTTTACTTATTGGGAGCTGTATGACCTGTTGTAGGTCAAATACAGCAGCATCCATAACCGTAGGATTTAACTGTAATGTTTCCTTGGCTTCCTCCTTTTTTCCTCGAACAGAGAGCTTTTCGGCAGTGTGAGTATTACAAGCGTCCTGGAGTTCTAACTTTCTCTTTCGGTCAGCTAATGGAAGGAAAGATCCATAGATTTAAAAACACGTCTGTATGTATGATAACTACACTGGGTTTGGTTAATATTATCGTTACCGTAAAGATAGTACATTTTCGTAACAGTCAAATCAGCGTGTAAGTAAGTACTCTCGTGAAGCAGACTGTCTACAAAAATTCGACTACATTCGAGGAAATGTCTTAATGTGTTCTAATACTGAAGCTTTTATTTTTGCATCATTTTCTTGTAACATTTCATGACGTTCTCCCCGTCTCTCAGGATGTACTATCCCTTCTTTTGTTCTCTTAGTCAAAGCCGTACGCATTATTTTTTCCAAAATTCCCAACGCGTTTAAAAACATTGTTTTACAAACCGTGGTCATTCCCTCTCCTTTTGGAAAATGGCATGTAAATGTTTTGGTCTAACACATCCATTATTGTTTATTTCCTGTAACAAACACATCAATAAAAGAAATAAAGCAAACGGTTTTAACGGTTCGAAAACAACGAACAATCTGGCGAAAATTTGGAAAATTATTTAACATGTAAAATAAAAGAAAAATATGCGTAATAAAACCT
Organism: Pissodes strobi; assembly: GCA_016904865.1. Lineage (NCBI taxonomy): Eukaryota > Metazoa > Arthropoda > Insecta > Coleoptera > Curculionidae > Pissodes > Pissodes strobi. Next base: position 78,369 of record MU183300.1, on the reverse strand, counting down.
AGCAATCCAAAATCGGTGTTGGCGGTCAAAAAAACTGAAAAAGGAACAAATGTAGATCCAGGTAACATTAAAGATACTTCAAAAAATCATTTGAATAAAAGTAGAAGTAAGACCTGGTTTATTATAAGGCACCACCCACGCCGAAAATGCCCGTAAACACAGCAAACATAACCTTGCTAACTTCAATAAATATTATTTGCTATTTTGGCAATTCTAAGCTAGTGTATCTTTAGAATAACACAAATAATTGAAATAATGCAACTTACCTTCAAAAAAATTATGTTGATAAAATATTTTTCAAATAATTTTTTTTAGTCATGCCGGCTACCTAAATGAAATGCTTTTTTTGTTCGATTTCCTTTCGCTGATGCAAAAATCTGATTTTTACACGTATCTCACATTGCAGATCAAGCAGACGGGCGTATATCCATATTATGGATTTACGCCTCTTTGTTAGATTTCGTTTTTTACTTTGATGACGCTTACGCCCACTGAACGTGGGACAGTATCGAGAACCTATAAGGAATGGAGATACGCCTGTATGCCAGATTATAAATTAACCCAATAGGAATCTTTTGATGCTCCTAACACAAATTTGAAATTTTGGCGCTTAGGCCACTTTGCCAGATCAGCGACGCTTTATGCTATACACTCTCATGGGTTTGCATTTGAAAACCTTTATATTTCCAAAAAACAATATATGCGCTAGGTACATATACATTTATTTTTCAGTTGTTTTACCAAATATAAGCGGCCTCTACCAATACGTCAAGGCATCCAATCCTACCAATGAGATCATCACTCTTGGTGAATTCAGAACCGTTCATCGTTTTGATCACAATCTTATGCCAAAAGTCACTAATATATTGAGAAGCGGCGAGACACCCGAAATAAGTGACAGACCTACAATTCAAGACAGTACATGGCAACTGCAAGATGGAACCTATTGGTCTAAATATGATTACTGTGGTTATATCAGAGAAACACCATGGTTTGGCGTTTTTGGAGGTAAGATTTTTGATAATGATATGTGGCATTCTGATGAATAATGATATACATGGTGCGTTTTTAAATTTGGGTCATTGTTAAATTTTCAACCCCATGTCAGAACCTCTTGTAATTAAATTAGATCAGTTCAATAAGTACCTGTCCTAAAATATCTATGGAGGTAACTAGAAAATACGATTGCTTTTAGACAGGAAGTGTCTTTCAGTTTAAATCTTTAATTTCCCGGCAAGAAATAATAAATTAGTTTAACCATAACGGCAATAAATACAATTGGATCTACCTTCAATCATTTATCGGTAGATAATATGATTATTTTCGAGAGAATTACTAAAACACGTTTCGGCTCTCTTAGGTGATATGGAATCATTCAATTTCATTGGTTTATTCCATTCCTATTTGTTATCTGCACGCATTTAAACCCAGTTTTCTATGCATACCTGTTTCGTTCTTTAAATTATGGGTATATCATCCGCATCCGCCTATAATATCCATACCTTTTCCATTCACGGAAAAGTATCTGGTTTTCAGATGGTCCAATCTCATCCAGGTTTGTGTATAAGATTACAATCGTGTGCTTTGTGTTCAATCATACATTGTACAATCAGTTTTAAGCGCATGTATACGATAACGGGTAGCGGGTGTTATTTTATTCTAAGAGTACTATTGTTTTTTTTTTTCTGCTGTCTATGTAGATCTTCTGCTCGATTAAATGTGATCTATCACTTGTAACAGTTTTCTTAAGTGTCAATCAGTTCGTCGGCTATCTGATTTCGATGATTGCTTCCGAAACACTATTAGTAAAATTTAATACATAAGGGTTTTGAAGTTAGACTTCTATATACAAGAACATCTTCACAACTTCCCGACACTCTGAAGTGTTTCTCATTTTTCATATTTACCTTATATCATTTACATTTGTTATAGGGTTATGCCCTCTAGCGGCTGATTTAGGAACTTGAAAATAATTTCTAGCAATCTTTCGTGAGCACTTTATCTAAAAAAAAATCCGCAAGCCATACGACTAACGTTTTTTGAGATACAGCCGAGAACTATTCTTAGTGGAACACATGGTACAACCAGTTTAGTAGCCAGTAGTGGTTTCCATTTCATTTCCAGCAGAGTTTTGAAAACGTTTAATCAATTTTGCTAATTACTAGTGAGAAAAATGCCAATATAATTGTACTGCTACCAGTTCCCGAAATGTATTTTTATGCATTTCATATACCGTTAAAAATTTGTCAGTTGGCTAAATATTTTAACAGTCTGAAAATTCGTTAGTTATACCCTAATTATACTATGTCTTTTATCGATATTTTGAAATATATATTGATTGCTGTTAGCTGTGGGTAAGGTATATCAAATTTTAATGTTTTATCCACACCCGCTCAGATTTATAGAAGCGACAGTTTACTCACTCATTCCCATCTCAAGTCGCAAAGTTGCTTTCTAATTTGGGGTACATTCCCATGACTATTTTTCTTTAATTCTACAGAAAAAAAAAATTAGAAATGTTAGAAAGCTTTTTAGATGCTGTATTTCAAATTTTATGAAATTCAGTGATATTATGTTCAAATATCCAATATATAGTAACAAAGACAATGGTAATAGTATTACTTAAGAGGCTACTGCACGCAATTTACAGATCGTTTGAAACCTATTTGCTACTGCAAGATTAGCAAGAAACTATATAAGATATTGATTTGCGGAAATCAAATTTAATTAGGAATACATCTATGCTTCTAAGGTATGTTGGTTATTTTAAGAAAATTAAACAATTCAGAAAGTACCTTCTCGTATATTCAGTAGTTCTTGACTTAAGAACGGTTTTTTTCACTTAAGAGTCGATAAGTCGAAAGCTAAGAATTTAAATTTTGAGCCGATTAGAAAAACGATAGGGTCCTACTTTTATCAACTTAAAATAAAGATGCCTGTATTGGGGTGTTCTATTGGAAATCTGGCAACCTTATATGAGAATAACATAGCTTGCTCAAAGTATCCTATGGATCATATGTCAACACAGTTTTGAATCTACAGGTATAAAACGAGATGCATGCCTTAGACTTGCAGGGTCTTTTAAGTTACTCAAATAGAGTCGGTTACCTAAATTAGCAACATTTCTTTAAATATATTTCGAGGTCAAAAATTGGAGCGAGCTAACGTGTCGGCACCTGGTGCCTAACAATCGAGTATTACAGCTTTGCCAAGTTTGCCAAAATATATGTACCCAGAAAAGTGGTAACAACTTCCTTCCACATTTCTGCATTTGCAAATTTAATTTTAGAATTTAGACACAAGTTTTAGTACCAATACTTACACTTAACTTCCATTGATATATTTGCTATATTACCGTCGTTGCAATGTCAAAACCAGAGATAAATAAATATCTAAAGGTCAAAACCTAATATCTTGATTTTAGGTAATTTCTTCGAATTGTATGGAAGGTTTTTTGTCAAACTAAGCATACAGTATACATATATAGTTTCAAGAACAAGTAGATAAATCAGTAGGCTTCTTGACAGAGGCTATATAATCCCTAGCCCCTGACCTATTAAGGTCTATGCTCTATAACTATTTATCACTTTCTATTCAGAACATTAAACATTGGAAATAATTTAGATCAGTAAGAAACCGTTCAGAATGTGACGCTACTGCCTTATACTACTGTTTTAATAAATTCGCATTGCTGTAGATGATAGGTATAACATATCACTAGTATAACATTTTCGGTAAGATGTCTATTTCATCATTTTCCTTTTTAGGTGGGTTTGGAGGTTGGATAGTTTCTGCCAGCCGAGAATATCACTCTGCCGGACCACTGAAGCAAGAACTCTTAGTCCATCATGACTCATTAATGCTTAACTACTTCCATAGTGGACATTTCGGTACCCCAGGTCTTGAAACACCTCCCGGGTGGTCAAAATTCTATGGCCCTTATCTTATCTATATAAATACAGGATCGGAAGAGGAAGTTCAAGAAGACGCAGCAAGACAGGCTTTAATCGAACAACAGCAATGGCCATATAGGTGATTAAACAATTTAAAATATTATTGTTCCATCATACAATTTCCATCAGATAATTCGAAAAAAAATGTACAGCTCTCCAAACACTTTTAGGTTAACGGTTCCCTTAGTATATCAGGCCTTGGTACCTTAAGCCAGAGCAACAACACTGTACTAATGTTGATGCGATTAAGTTAGTCAAGATAGCTCTAATTAGTTGGAGAGAAATAGGTACTCAAAACTTACAAATAAATAAGTATATGTTTTGAACAAAATTAGAATTAAATAATTTAAGCGTAATTAGTGGATTAGTTTGGGCGAGCTTATTATTCAGTGCAGTTTTTTTCAAAGCTTGCAATCAAACTGGTCACAGTCATATCTTCATTTCCAGTTTCATGTGGATTTTCTCAACGACCGTCAAAAACCAGCTTCACATAACATAACACACCACCATAAATGTGCGACTAATGTGGTGCTTCTATTCATTTGAATAACTTTTTTTATATTCTATGTTTGTCCTTTGTGATTTTCAATGTGCTGGTTATTTTGGATAAAAAGATTATCATTTTATGCTGGGTGTAATAAAAATTTTTTGAATTTGTCGTCAATTTGGTGACCCCTTGTAGGGTATACTAGCAACGGCAACATATCGCTTAAAAATGGACTGTAGTTCCATATTTCCTACACATTCTTACTTTTATTTCATTATCTCTGTTATTAGAGAAGATATATCGTGTTATAGGTCAATTCGGTAGCTCAACATGTTTTTATTAACTTTATTATAGCATACGTTTATTTTTATAAGTGTTTTGCGTAAATAAGCTTTGGACCTCCTTTGATATTTTAAGAAAATGCTGTGGAAGTTACACTTGTAGATTCAACTCACTTTTGCTGACTAAAATCTATTTGAAAACTATTTGTTAGGACAAGTGGTAAACATTGTAGTTAAACGTGTAATACCATTTGTTCCTTATCTGTAACCCAATTGTTTATTTACGCAGGATAATGCATGGTTCCACGTGGTTAGATAAGTTATCAACTACTTGAATACTGTTGCTATTTCGTTAATGGAATGGCCATATCGCAGGCGTTATTTAAATCGTACAGAACACCTGTGGGATGCCCCTAAAAAAGGTCCGAAGTGATTCACCCGTACCTGATAGCCACACTGAGTATGCAATAATTTCAGAATGGGAGAATATTCCTCAGGATATTGTAGAACACACTAGCACTAGGTGAATTCGTAGTAGAGAGAAAACATACACGATATCAAAATCGCACTGAATCTGCCAAATTAATTGTTGTGGATCTCCTATTTTAAGCCGTTTTCTACAAAAAAGTATCTACTTATAAATTTAGTGGAAAGGAGCCTAAAATTGGATGCTTTTATTTTTTAATGTTAACTTATTCGCGCTTTAATTGAGTTACAGAATAACTATGTATTATCAGTTAAGATGGGCGGTAAAAGAATAAATGTTTATTTGAAGAAATAATTAAATATTTTATAAAATTGCTGATTTTGTCATTGTCACTGTCATTGTCAACTTATATAATAGTAGCTTAATATAGAAGAGGGTATCCAATTTATGCAAAGACTACTGATAATTTAAAAATTTTATTGAACAAAATATAAAACGAAAAAGGAATGACAGCGTAATATAAAAAAGGGCGAAATCATCCATCCGCACAAAAGTAGCAATTTTTTTTTGCCTTCAGCGCCAGCTTATGTTTCATGGAATCATCAGTAACACTTATAACACTTTACTCATTTTCCCCATGCATTGTCGGAAGAAAATGATTCCAAACAGTTTCTTCATCTTCTTCCTCACCACCCACATCATCTCCCGAATTTACACATGGGAATATCTCTTCTGATTCTGATGAATCCCAGGAAACAACAATTGCTTTCTTTTCATTTTTAAACTTTTCATGGTTTCTGGCCTTTGTGATTCTTCACTGTTTTGTAGGAAGAACCGCCAACTATGCAGCGACTTAAGTTTTTTTTTTATTTGACCCTTAAAGGGCCAGGTAACACTGGCAATGGATGTAAGTCAGCTGATTTTACAAAACTAATTTGGTTTTATCTATTAATGGAAGGAATCGAAGCATCCACTTTTGGTTGATTAGAGCTATTTTTCAAAACAATAACTTTTGTTTCGGTTTTTTGAGCCGAGGGTTTAGTTTAGGTTGTTGCTTCGTTAATATTTGGCTAATATTTTCAGTCTCAACAAAAGTTTCTATTTTCTCGTGAATCGAAAAATCTTAGTTTCGGAGTATGTTCCCATTAAAAGGCATAATGCCACTTTTTCGAAATCCGTTTATGGAAATTTCTTGTTCTCAAATATGCTTTTCATATTTAATTTATTATGTGATTTTCTCGAGCCTTGGTAATTGTATCCAAATTTCGTTTGTGATTATAGTGCCCATCCAGTATTAAAGTAATAGGATATTCGCGGGATGACTTGGCATGTATAATAAAGTAATCCATTTAGTTCGTAAATAAATGTGACTGAATCCAGCCGCAAGGGTGACATTTTCCTATTGATCCTGAATAAGTTCTACTTTAAATTTTTTTCTTAGACAAATTATCATTGGGCGTATAAAATATCCGTTAGCACTCATGTAAAACACAACAGTGACAAGCAAACTTTGTTGTGATATTGTCAGTGCTCCTATATGTTTCTTTCTTTTTAGACTTATGTTTTCAGTATGCTTGTGTTAAACTGCACTTATACTCGTCTCGTCTACGTTAGAAATTTTACTTAGATTAAATATAATTTTATCTAATTCTGGTTTCAAAATATCATAGAATATCATAAAAATTTCTACAGTAAACCCTTTGGTTCTAGCCACGGAATCACCTTGAATAGTTTCAAAAGAAATATTCTTGTTTCGTCTTAAAAAATTCTTACTCATTTTTTCCCAGCAGTTGCCCTTCATTGTGAGCAAAATGTCTAACGACGTTAAACCATAAAACCTTTTCTCTAGTTCCAGACAGTCTATCGCCAACTCTTCTTCTAATACTCCACGTAGCACTGGCTTACGACCAAGGGTCCACTTCTATGGGATCATCTAATTTGCAATAATACTCCGAGATAGCTTCAGAACATTGCACTACTTGATACTTTCAGATATCCCATATCATTATTTAACATTGCTTGAATAGCACTAGTCATATTTGCTTGAGTTGAATTGCACTTATCTCCGTCTCGTCTACATTACAAATTTTACTTGGATTAAATTTAATTTTATCTAATTCTGGTTTCAAAATCTTATAGAATTGCATTATGTAGTAAATCCTTTGATTCTAGCAGTTGTGAAAATAGATGTAGCGAATTATTAACTAGAGTCGATGAACGTAGGACGATGTTAAACCATAGAACCTTTTCTCCAATTCCAGATAGTGTATCACCAATTTCATTTCTAATACTTCAGGTAGTACTGGCTTACAACCAATGGTCGATTTTGCTACATCTTCCAAGGAATTTTCTAATTTACAATATTACTCCGAGGTAGCTTTCAGGATATTGTACGACTCGGCAGCTTTCAGATATCCAATCACTTTATTTAATATTGCTTGAATACCACTAGTCATAATTGCTTTGTTCCATTGTTTTCTTTTTAGTAGGAATTACAGTAAAAAATACTATATTTAATTTTATATCTAATCATTGTCTAATATTGGATTTCCAATAATGGGTGGGGAGGCAGTGAATGATGGTGCGCGAGGGAGGTAAAGGTATAGCCTAAACCAGAATAGTGAAGGTTTGAGCTTTAACGATCACGTCTTACATATGTAATGGCATTGTTGAAACATGGGAGCTCGCAAATATTGTATTATTAGTTGCAAAAATACATGAAAAACGGTATGTGCTTAAGACCACATGACAACAAATGCAAGGTTAATATTATAAAATACAAGTTTTTTTGTCTGCTATATTTCGAAATTACTTGCCACAACTTTAAACTTTAACTAAAATTTAACCTTGCAATATTTCATAAAATCCGCAGAAATCGCTGCTTTACCGCTTGAAAAATGTTAAAATTCTCCGATCATGGCCCATTTCCCCATCTTGAAATGAAATCGTTTTAAATGAGTTTTCAGACAAATAAAACTGGCATTACAATTCTGCAAACTGGGGCGATCTAAGGGAGTTCTACCTAGATTTTCCTTGGCTCAGCGTCTGCTTTTGCACTGATGACCCACCAATCTGCTGCGAGGAGATTACGCAAGTAATATCCCCAGGAATGGAAGCATACATTCCAAATTCAATCAAGTTCCCGTCAAAAGGAAAGCCCTGGTTCGTCAGAAGATGCAAACGAGCTGTTGGTAGAAAAGAGCAATCACTAGTAGGTTTGCTCTTTCCTGGCAGCAAAATCAAACCGCTGAAAATCGCAATTATTTTGTCGAAGCGAGAAACGAATGCCAACGTGTGATCGACGAAACTAAGGACAAACACAATCAAAGGATCAGGAATAAACTTTTGCAATGCCCCAGTGGCTCCAGGAATTTCTGGTCGGTAGCAAAGGCAGTCAGTAAGTAATAACTTTACAAAAACGTATCTCCCACCCTTGACAGACGAACGTGGCATAGCGGCGACTACAGCCAAGGAAAAAGCAAACATGCTCGCCAAAATGTTTTCATCGCACTATACCTTAAGGTATGATGGTTCCGCTTGGACGCATGCGGTGGCTGCATGCAGCTACTGCATGCGTTCGACGTTGCGTTTTAATTCTTCATTTAGTGCCGCAGCTTTAACCTTTAACGAACAGTGCGTTTTTAACTGCCATGGAGTAATACTCGCGCTTTAGAATTTGTAGGCCGGACAAGAAGAAATAATTTGAAAGTACATATAAAACAAAAAAAGAAAACGAACGTTGTACAGGGTCATTTCTTATATTTAGACAGCATTTAACGCGGTTATTATACGAGGTGAAAAAAAAAACATTAAATACAAAAGTTGTATTTGTAAATCGCCAGAAAATGTTCTAAAATATAATACAGGGCTATCGCAAAGTTGATAAAAACACAAACATGGTAAATTTTTAATGGAATACCTTATATATTAAAACAAAAATTAATAGATCTCTTTATTCCGAATTCAAAAATATATAATATTTTGACATTTGCTTTAGCCGTTTTCGAAATTTTGCATTTTAAAAACTATTGAAAATAACGGCGGTCACCTTGAACACTTTTTATTCAATTATTTTATTAAAAAAATGTTAATTTTTTGGGTCTATTTTGATTATTGAAAATAAATAAATATATTAATAATATGTTATAATTCTAGTAAACATGTTACTTATAACTTATTTGTTTAAAGAAAATGATAACTGGGATATAATTAAATAATGCAAATATTTCAAAAACGGCTAAACCAAATGTCAACACATTACCTATGTAATTTTGAATTCAGAAAAAAAATATTATTTACAGGGTAATCCATTAAAGATTTACCATGTTTGTGTTTTTTATCAACTTTGCGATATCCCTGTGTAATATTTTAGAACATTTTTTGGCGATTCAGGGTGATCCCTACACCTTTTATATTTAAAGTTTTTTTCTACCACGTATAATAACCGCGCTAGACGTTGTCTAAATATAAGGAATGACCCTGTATACTCAATGTACAAAGGCACAAGTAACGAAGGCACCTATCCTTTACACTATTTTTTTTGTAATCTGCATGAGATGCGTCATATAGGGATTTATAGCTAGATACTATTCCAATTAGCATAATTTCTCGATCCCTTGTAAATTTTTCAGCGCTCATTTTAACGATAAAAATTGGAAATAAATATAAAGAACAGGTGAATAATGTACGACGTCGCTGCATTGACTGCTACACCAAGCAGTCGAATAATTCGCCGCTACAGCCGCTGTTGCGACGCAGCAGTCCGCCGCACAAGATAAACCACTTGTTCGTAATTCCGAATAAGCGGTCTCTCCGTCGAACACAGCGGCCGCTGCATGCAGCCTCCGACGCAAAATCCTTAAAGAACTAGATACGCAAAACGTAACAGGACCGAAAAATACCTGCCTTCGTGTTAAAGAGCTGCGCCAACGAACTAACTCCCGTTTTTTCCATATTTTTATCTCTGGGAAAAAAGTATTAAAAGTATTTACCCATCATCTTGCAAAGTCGCTCGAGTGCAGCCTGTTCCAAAAAAGGCAAGAAAATCACGCCCTCATCGCCCAATTGCCTTGCTTCCCATAATCTCCAAAGTCATGGAACGTGTAGTCAATCAGCAACTACCGAAGTACCTCGAGAACAACAGAATAATCAGCGATAATCAATATGGCTTTCGCAAAGAGGGATCGACAGGAGATATATTGGCCTATGTCACTCATATATGGAGCAGGGCAATTGAGAACTACGGAGAGTCTCGAGTGATTGCGTTGGATATTTCGCAGGCATTCGACAGAGTTTGACATGACGGATTGCAGCTGGCCTGCCAGTTTCCTTAAGAACCGATCTCTGCACGCAGCTGATGGACACATCTCAGACAAATTCACCATTAACGCGGGCGTGCCTCAGAAAGCAATATTTTCACCAACTCTGTTCCTCATCTATATTAATGACCTGCTGATCGAAACGAATAATCCTATTTACAGTTTTGCATATGACATTACCCTTGTCTCCCAATTTCGATCAGAAAGACCTTTACCAGCGACTGAGACTTATCACCGCAGAGAGAAGCAGATTTCAGCAATTAATCAAGACCTGGAGAAAGTTCACGGGGTTTACGAATCTGAGATTGATTTCTTGAAAATAGCTATGCGTTGGCTGGCACATACGCTTAAATTAGCTTTTTCAAGCTGAAAATGAAAAAAATCACCAATTCGGCATTTTCAATTGGATCGATCCAATTTTTTGGTAGGTTATGCTCATATCTTTCTGATTTAATGGATGAAAGTTTGTTTGCTCCAATTTATGCTGTTTTGCGCTGATAAAAGTGTTTTCCTATGGTAAGCTAATATGGGGCTACATTCCACTTTCAATTGCAATATGTTACGATTGCTAGTATACTCCACAGGGTGTTACAAATTTAATAACACTAGGTGTAAAACGAAAATTAACTTCTTATCAAAAACAAACAGTAAGTTCCGAAGCAACAAACCTACATCGCAAGAAAAAAATAATTCAGATCGGAACATAGGCTCGGGAAAAAAGTGTCATCAAATTTGACGCAAATTTACGGTGGTGCGTTAATTTTTTTCAAGGGTTTTTATTATTGCAAATAAATTTAAGATTCACTTAGCAGCTTCATCTAGTAGTTCATTCACCCAAGCTGGTTGATAGTATCTTCTACAAAGCACTTTTTTCACCTGTTGAAAATCTTGATAGGTGCTCTTCACAAACAGATGGTAGGTATACAAGCATTCAATTTTATTAGAAGTAATAAACTGGTGCAGGAAAGGAAATACTCTTTGCATTTTGCATCGTCTTCATTAATTTTTTGCATTTTGCATTTTTTCTGAAAGTCTCTGAAAATCATCCCGAACAAGTTCAAAATGTTCATGTATCTTCCCCGCTCAAGAAGAGACTGTAAAAAAATAAAAGTAACCTAGTTCCTCTTCAAGACATATCTATACTGCGTATCGTAATGCAAGCGAAAATCCATAGCGGAAGTTTTTGTCTTCAATGACCAAATGTATATAAAGTTTACCATATTGATAGGAAATTATGCCACAAGCAGTTTCTTTATCCTATTTGTAGCCTAATTCATTGGATTAAAACTTTGTATTTGAAGTCATTGTACAGGGTGTCCCAAGTTTGAGCCTCATCATTGGGATCTCGGAAACTAGAAGAGATACGAGGTCGGTTGAATGGAGGCAAAGTTGCGCAATTTCATGCTGATCAAAATGCCCCCTTCAAATTTAAAAAATTTCGAATACTTCCGAAGATATTTAGAAAAAACCGAATAATCGCGATTTAATTTTTATTTTTTTATGACTCTATTTGAATAGATATATCAAAATAAATTGCATATTCTCATTGCTACTTTTTCTGTTCTACAAGATGGTGTTATCAGATTTTCAAACCGACGTTTCGTCTTTGAGCTGACATAATCAACTTTGTTTTTTTTTAAATACGGCCCTGGATTTTTTATTACGGACTTTAAGAGCTTCTAATGTCCCAAAACCAATGATGTATCGCAACTCATTTTATTGATTTCCTGGTAAAATCTTACCAAAAATATGTGTTCTGTCTCTCTCTAACACATGAGGTCTAATAGAAAATGCAATTAATATGAACTTTTTGAATAAGTGCGATACATCATTGGCTTTGGGACTTTAGATGCTCTTAAAATCAGTAATAAAAAATCCAGGGCCGTATTTAAAAAAACGAAGTTGATGATGGTAGCTCAAAGACGAAACGTCGGTTTGAAAATCTGATAACACCATCTTGTAGAACAGAAAAAGTAGCAGTGAGAATGTGAACTTTATTTTGTTATATCTATTCAAATAGAGTCATAAAAAAATTAAAATGAAATCGCGAATATTCGGTTTTCTCTAAAAATCTTCGTAAGTATTCGGAATTTTTGAACTTTTAATGTGGCATTTTGATCAGCATCAAATTGCACAACTTTGCCTCTATTTAACCGACCTCGTATCTCTTCTAGTTTCCGAGATCCCAATGATGAGGCTCGAATTTGGGACACCCTGTACTTCAACTATTATGTTTTATTGAAATTTAGATGTTTAAACAATATAAACTTTTATATATTTATCACTTTCAAAAAGTCAATTACCAGCATTAATAAAATAAGCAAATATCAAGCCAAGTTCATAGGCACGGCCAAAAACATAAAGCTTGGAGAGGAGAAAATAGCATACATATTTATTCCATTTAATGCAGAATAATTGTTTGTTCGGTTTTCCCTTTGAAGCTGTGTTTTCCGTAATAAAACCGAAAAGAAGGGCTGGCTCAGTTGACAGCTAACAATATATTTAAACTGCAAGCCCTTTAAAATTAAATCAGGCAAAACCCCAAGTTAAATTATACGTCAACGTCGCGTCGCCGTCGGCGTCGGCCCAACTACCTTCCTAATGAGACGTCTGACGGCAGAATTTTTGTTATATCGGTGGTAACGCTAAAGCTATCTAACCTTGCAAGCTAATTACCATGATTATTTAATACTATTCTATTATTTAAAAGATTAGAGAATTGACCTTGCGAGTGTCATTATGGCGGCTGGACGATGCGATATTTAGAATTATTTATGGAAAGCGAGATCGTGTAATAAGTTATCTGAAAGACGAACACTTCTTTTCTTCTGAGACACCTGAGTCAAAATGTCGGTTTTTTTTAGTATATAGAATTATTTGAAAAAAATGTCAGACCTGTCCACTTCAAGATGTTTCCTAAATAGGCTATATCAGAAGCATGCTCACGCATGATTCAAAAAGCATCGATGTTAGGTATTGTGATGAAGCTTTGTGATTCTTAAATCCAGAATTAACATAAACCTTATCTCACACAAACTTTCCTTTAGCCCTTTCAGTCCCAATTTGTTTCTTTAGTTGAAATAACTTAATTTTTTGATGTGACAGCTGACAGTTATATGGATATCAAAGAACTAAAAAAATAATTATTTATTTATTTTTTGAAGTGGAGGAGTCTTTTGAGGGCTCGGGCCATATTTGTCCCAATGGGTTTGAAAGGTGGGACATAGATATCCCACTGGTAATTATTATTCTAACAATGCAAAAAAGCTATCGATGAAATCTTTGATTTATCATAAACTAGGTGTTATAAGGAGTAAAACAGCTTTTACATAACGGTATATTACAAGACGCACAAATTGTTGTGGTTCTTTTTCCTGCTTCCTCTTTGTGCAGCGATGACACCTTCTTCTAGTGGGCCCTTCGATAGGTAAGTGATCCCCTATATTCATAAGCCTGAAACTTGATGATGGTCTACCATATTGTCTTCGGCGTACCACTTTTGCATGTTGTCGACCATAACTTATTAGATATTCAGCGAGAGGAACTAAATAATAAAAAAAAACTTTTTTTATTTTCTCGCCCCTTTAGTTCCGTAAATACTATCCAAGAGTTTACAGCAGCTGTCATCAATAGCCGATAGAAAACTCTTTTCCACCATTTAGTCATCTTTCTGTCCATATCATAGAGGCCAACAAGTTCGATCATCTTCGGGCAAGGAATTTCTCTTCGACTACCATTTTTGGTCTTTCTCTTCACCACAGTCATTTCATCCGTATGACAATTTGAAAGCACTGTGACATCTTTAGCGTCTTTCCATGAAACTGCACATGTGCCGTACTGATTGCACATGAACTGAGTCTCTTTTTTTTGTCCGCAATGAGTTTTGGCATATTTTTCTGGTGATTATTGATGTACCAGTTGCCGCAAAAGACAGCGTATAAGTTTAGTACTTGTAAAAAATCTGTCAAAACATAGGCTGACATGTGTATCTCGAATGGTACTTGCTAACTTCAGGACAACATCTTCTCCTAGTGTTGAATTTTTACTTCTATTTTCATCTCTTCCCGAATATATGTTCAAAACATATGTGTAGCCAGTTTTTGAATCACATATAACCCATGATTTCACGCCTCTTTTGATGGGCTTTAGGGGAAGGTATTGCTTCAGGCTGCTTCTTCCTTTGAACTTGGACATAGCCTCGTCGATACTTTGGAAAGTACTTTCACTTCTTGCTGCTGGAAAAGTTTGTTTCAAACACGAGAGCACTTCTTCCATATAACAAATTTTGTTGCTACCTTCTGGCTTTTTTGGGGAATTGAAATAGTTTTGAAAAAAAGAAGTTGAAATCTATTTCTAGAAATGACTTCTTTAATTGTTGTGCAGGCAATTTATTGTACGACATTATAAAGAAGCAGCCAAGTACTATCATTACTTCATACTGATCAGTTTTCTGTATAGACATTTTCTTTTTGTCTTGTAATATTTCTAATCTTTCGTTGGTTTTTTCAGCGATCCATAGGAAAAGGCTCTTAGGAAACAGTTTGAAGAAAACCTCAAGTTCTGAAGATGACCTATCAAGTTTTGCCAGAACTGTAGTAGGTTTTTCATTTGGAATACGTAATCTTGGAACAAAATTGTTGTCTACAACTTTCCATTGATCTAAGATTACTATCGGCATATTTGTCACTGCTGCATTATTATCATTGTCTTCAGAAGCGTCTGATGAAGAACGTTCTGATAAATATGGAAGAACTTTCTGTGGAATGTACATTTTTATTTGGCTCGAATTTTGCTGGCATTTTCCTTCCTTTCTTCTTACTTGTAGATGGCCCTAAAAAGTCATCGCTTGAGGCCTCTGAAGATGACTGGACATACTCTGAACCACTATCAACAAACGGTTCGTCCTCCATATCAGATAAATTTTCTGCCAGTTCCATCAACTCAATCTCAGACATAGGTTTATTTCTGAAACAAGAACGCATATTACTTATAATATTACCACTGGAACAAATACGTCCCACATGGTAATACCACTAAGACATATATGCCCCATTAACGGATTTTATAAAAAATGTCTAAACTTTACATACACAAAATATTTCATATATGTAATATTAGTACATAAATGAACTTACCTCCGCATTTTGCAAGTGAAATGTACAAAAAAAAACACGAAAAAAACAAGTATAAATGCGAGCATGTGCTCTCCTTAGAATAAATAATTGCTCTGAACTGCTGGAACCGAATAATCGCGCTGATATTTTCTGGTGGGGATAATAGAAATATATTACAAGTGGGACACAACGCGCACTGAATTAAGAGCGCATAGTTCCCTCTGGGCTTCTGTAAACATCTTCTGGGACATATATGACCCATTGGGACTGAAACGGTTAGATAACTCCACCAGAAATAGCCCCTAGCCTGAGTGACAAAATCCGAGTCTTGTTAAAATATCCATATTGATTTTTAATATATTTTATTGTGAACCCGACCTAGAATATGGTTTCTGGTTTCTAAGGTATTTATTTTCCTAGAATCCCTAATTTACGGATTTAGAACACCACGGTAGGGGATATGGGCACATTCTGTTTATACGCAATAAAAATAATACTACACTGGCCACTAAAGGAGATTCTAGGTAGTGGCTATATTTTCAGGTATTATTTCACAAAAATCCATTCTTTTTTCGGTATCTGAATTAGCATGGATGGAATTAACGTTTTTTAGTAACTTCGTAGTCTCAAAGTTTCTCGTTGACAGGGCATCACCGCTTCAGAAATAACTTGAACCTGTTTTTCTCCAGCAGCATTAGGACGATCTGTTTTTTTCTTGTTTTTAGAATTCCGATCATAGCAAATTTCGCTACTAATTCCCTAAGACACCTTTCAGAAATCGGACGTTCTGGTATTAGAATTGCCTATACTGATACTATTCCTTCCAGGTAGCGAACATAATCTACACCGGAATATTTAACTGGAATGAGTGTAAAAAATCATATATTAAGGTCGTTGTACAAGATTTGATCACTTAAGATAGCTAAGAAACTACATAATCTATTTACAACTGTAGTTGGCTCGAATTTGGCTTCTCGTAGTCATGCGTAATGCGTACTGCCTAGTATACACACAACCGCTATCTCAAGGGAATAGCGCATAATTGCCAACTCCTTCCGCAATAGTGTCAGTGAATTTTTTTTTTAACGTCACGCATTTGTATGAGACTTTTTGGGAAAAGCAGGAATGTGACAGCGCAGCGCAGGTGGTAACGCTCTAGTTTAGAATGCCAGAACAATGGGTTCGACGCCGGGCCGATGCAAGGATTTTTCTATTTATTATTTTTTGGTTAGTTTTTTGCCTGGTTAGTTTGGGTTAGTTTTTGTCGGTTACGCCCCGCCGCGAGCGGAGAGCATTGCATGAAGTGAAAGAAAATGTGAAAATACAAATGGAAACATTAGTAATAAAGCATGCGCGAAAACCTCAAACATTGACGGGCGAGGTTGGGTTTTACGCGCTAGTATCTCAAGGATGGCTGATGGAATGACTTGTTATGTATTAACGCAAGTGACACTGCAGTTCGTAACTACTTATCTAGTGCAGGTTCCAATAAACCCTTCAAGAGGTTTCCGGTGTGTGTTACCGACGAATGGCAATACAAAGGAGGCGCTGTTTTCATGGTGGGGGATGGTGTAGGCGGTTATCCTAGGAAAAACAGTTTGAAAAGACCGATTACACATTTCATTGATTTCCCAAGACATTCACAACATAAAAGATCAAAGATAATGTTTAACATTTCTTGCTGCGTGCATGTGTACTTATAAGTCCGATCAAGAACGTTATTAGGTTAACGTTCTTGAGTCCCGATCAAGTTCCTTAACAAGCCCCGCCCACGAAGTTTTTCCCTAAGGAGGCGAGGCCTGTCTCAGAATCAGCCGACGTATCTCAGGGTGTTGCGTTTCGGTTCTCCTGATGTCTATCAGAATTCGAAGTGTCAAAAAAGCTTTCAAAAGTAGGTAATTTTGACAATAAAGAGCATAGGAATAGGAATAGAGGTGCAGGGGATATTAGAGTCATGCATGGTAAAAGGTTATGGAATCCTTGTCATCCTATATATTGTACTTATTTATTTCGACAGATAAAAAATTGATTATTCCTTGCATTATACGAGTCTTTTCACCGATCGTCTCTCGGGATTTTAGTATTGAACAAAACTCGTCCAACGGTCTTGCCAGCCTGGGTTCTTGGCGCTTATGTATTCTGAGGAGCGCCTAAAGTATATCCGGGAATTCTTTTTCGTATCTCGCTGAACTCAGTAGTGGCGTCACACAACATAATTACGCAATCTTCAAAACAACATCAGGACCGAGTAAGAATACCTAGGCATTAACTCGATAAGAAGACTCAATACCTAAGTACTGGCAGCTCCTTCTGGGGTTGGGGCTGGGAGTTTCTTCATTTTATACCACGGCGTTCCTCTCGTGGCCCATACCCTTGATAGGCCCGCGCCGGCGTGGCGGACATGGGTGCTGGAACGTAGTTTTTTTTGCAGGTACTTGGATGCAGTTATTGCTTACAGCTGATTCATCTTAATCATCGATATACGGGCAATCGACATCGATTGATCGGTGCAGTTAATACATTCTATTACTTGGTTGTTGCAGGCGGTCATTTCATGGGCACATTTTCTGCATTTGTAATCATGTCTACAGTATGTCGAGCGTGCCCATGTTTTCCTTTTCTGTCCTGTATCGGATTTTGGTGTATATTCCAGCTTGTTTTCTACTCAGGAGCATTTTATGGTTTCTTTTCTTGTCGTCAATTGCTCTATTTCCCTAGATTATCTAGAAATTCGACACAGTTTCGGCATTTCTCCTGTTGCTTTGTAATTTTTTGTCTAAGTACTGCCCTGCCAGGCATATCTTTTGATGCGGCCTGCGAAACGTCGCTGACACAATCGATATGACCATAGTTTTTAACCCAAGATATATTTTTTTATGTAAACACTGCTAATCTTATCTTTTCTTATCTTATCTTATAAAATATTGAGAAGTGTGCACACTTTGATGCACACTGCATGTAATTATGTATACTTAATTTTAGCTGGGTGGATGATGAGGACTATCCTTTATCCCGAGGCAGTGTATCTGGTATAGTAACAGGACAACCCAAAGCTATGATTATTATCTATGATGCAATAGAACAACAATTTGATTTACAAACTCTTGGATATTTGTACCATTCTGAAACAGATGAAAACGGTGCCTTCACTATTAGGAACATACGTCCTGGAGATTATCAAATCGTGGCATATCCACTAGCTGGACAAGGAAGTGATAACTTGGCACGAAAGAACATCACTATTTTAGCTGGAGGTTAGTAGAGTACGTAATAGTCGAACTTAAATTGTTCTTTTTCATAAAGCGTGCTCTCAAGTTCATGCCCGCACAAACGTTAAAAGGAAATGTATGCCCAATACCCTTTTCGATCGCCAATAAACATTAGGAAACAGGTTTTGCGTCAAGCGAATATCATAACTGTGAATCTTTTCATGAGCATTTAAAGATCCTTTACACAAATAGTGCACTATGTAAAAATCGACCTCTCCTATTGGTCGATCCATCTCGTATTACGATATGTCTGCGTGATGCAATCGATTTCTGTCAAGAGCTCTCGTGGTGTAGAGGTTTATACAGCTGGGTCTCACCTGGACGGCCTAGGTTCGAACCCCGTTGCTATTTTTTTGTAAGATTATGTTTCTAAACAGTTTTTTCTTGATTTTGGGTATGTCTTGGGTTAGTTTGGGTTAGCACCTGGTTAGTTTCCTTTTCTTGAGCCCCTGTAGCGAACGAAGCAAGCGGAGGGCCATGCGGATCGACCAATAGGAAAGGCCGATTTTTATATAGTGCACTATTTGTGTAAAGGATCTTATTATAATGCTTTTCATGACTTGTAAGGGATAGTGGGGCAAGGGAGACAGCTTAAGGTTCTACGATATATAATTTTTTACTTTTAGAAATAAAACAACGTTTATTGAATAAATAACAACTTTAATTGATTAAGTAACAAACCTAACTTCAAAAAATGAACAAATTATTAACTCTTTGGTGCAATGTTCGACTTAAAAAAATGCCAAATGACTCATTTGCCCCAAGGTATGAGGCAAGTAAGTCGCTATACTAATTATAAGCAGCAAATGTCACAAACATAATTATTAGCACCCGATTCGTTATCTCAACATTCCTCGTGCAACCAGGCACCACATTTCATACGCTTGAGTCGTTCTTCGTGACAAGTGTCTTCATATACCTGATGGCAGTAAACGCATATTGTGTGTTTCTCTTCCTCTGACTTTGTTGTTGCTTTTGCTGATGCACCTTTTTCATTTCCCAAGTTTTCTCATTTTCTATTACACGAACTTGGCCCTGTTTTCACAGAGTTCTTTTTGAGTGGTTTAGCTTTTACTGTTTTAATTTCTCTTCAAGTTGATCTTTGTAAGTTAAACTGGTGATTATTTTAGATTTTTGAGTTGTTTTGGTTTTCTTTTTCTCTTGAGATGGTTTTGGGATTTAATTTATATTTCAAATAGACATATAACTGTATGACGGTGGTTCTGGCTCTAAAGTAACTGGTGATACCTTAGGACGTTCTGGATTTTATATTCAGGTGATTCTGGATTAGGTACATCTGCCAAGTTATCGGAGTTCACCGAGGTATTAACGCTTTCTGGATTGGCTTCTTTTTGATTGATGTTCTCAGCCACCTCAAAGTCGTTCTCTTGAAATACATCCGTGCGAATAAATTCCCGTTTTTTCATATGCATTAATAATATTTATTGGTGTAAATGCCTTAATTGGGACATTTTTTATAATAGGATCCATGTCGTATCAGGGTCATTTGTGAGTTATTTCTTTTTCCAGGTAGGTTTTGAATGGTGCAAATACGCTATATCGAAAAGCTGTAGCATAGTCGAAGTGTGAAGTGGAAAGGTCAAAATAGTAATCCCAAATTTTCTAGCCAGCCTTACTGACTTAATGGGCTTGTGACTTGAATGACACTGGTTGTTTTTGTACAGTCTATAATTTTCTTTTTAAATTTAACTAATAGATCAGCATCCATCCATCCTAATAGAACAATGAATCCCACTCTTCCAGGAAAGGCTCCATTTAAAAAGGTGGATTCATTCTTTTACGAGGGAAGACCCTAAATTTGCCCGTAGCACTTACACAAGCTGCACTTGCTTAATCCCTTTTCCCCCTATCCCCCTAACATTTCTCCTAGTTTTAGGACGCGTGTAATCCCTGCTTCATATCACAAGTAAATATACGATGCGGAAAAAATTGCCTCTTTTAAATTTTTAAAACGGTCTTCGAAAATTCTGCCACTCTTATTTTATATCTTCGGAGAGACAAGTTTCCTTGATGAGTGATATCAGCCAATCTTTTCCTGCCACTTCCCATCTTTATTGTATGGATGATTGATTTGGTTAACTTCAACAACTGAAATGCAGTTCGTCGAAAATCTGCAGTTGAGAGTAGTATTTTCTTGTTATATGTTCACATAAATCGTTTACAATTTGTGCTCTGAACGCAGGTTTGAACCTGTCTAGTTTTGTAACTGGATTGACCCTCTGACGTCTTAATTGCCAGTGTATGCTAGTTCTCAGAATATTGACGGCGACACTGGCTTTTTCTTTATTCTGAACAGCTTCTAAGGTATGGTGCAAAGCAACTTCTAAATATGACTCTTTTCGGATCTTGCGCACGTAGTTACGAACCATTTTTCACCTGCGAGAAAAAAAAAACAATTAACTTATTTATAACTTATATTCACTTTCCCCAAAGAGACATGAAAATTTAAAGAAATAAATCAAGGAAGAGCACATAATTTGTCACCGTTCTAAATAACAGGCGGCACTACACAAACATAAGTTTATGTTATGTATGTACATGGTGAAATATCTAGATTGGGCCTTTAAATAATGAAAAATCCTTATTTAATTCCCTTAAAGATAATACCACAACACGAGAAATAAAAAAATATTTATATTTACCTTAACTACGTTGGGGTTTGGAACCTTCGGCAACATGCAATAAAAACAGAGTTTCATCCATAATACCGAAACAGAATTTGTGCACTTGACGCGCGTTTCGCTATCCATGTTAGCATCATCAGGAGATGATGAGATTTAATTTAATCATCTCCGTATGATGCTAACATGGTTAGCGAAACGCGCGTCGAGTGCAAAAATTCTGTTTCGGTATTGTGGATGAAACTCTGTTTTTAGTATATTTATCTTAGTTTTAGTAACTTCCAGCCAGGTTTTTATTATCACCAATTAATTGATCGTAGATACGTAAGCAGTGCTATTTGTTGTCGCCTATCATGCTGGTTGTATGAATTATTCCGAAAGACGGACTTACTTGGCCCACGCTCCCTTATACAGCCTAATACTCACGCAGAACAGATTTTCCAGAATATAGAAACGTAGTAACATATTCACTTTCACTATTAATCCTAATTAGAAAAAAATTCGTAGAGAAACATATTTGCGCTCATCAATCTATAACCGTTGACTGAATTATCAGTCAACGCTACAACTTTCCGTTATAGTAATCTAGGATCTTCCGCTGAGTGTCCCCACTCAAGAATTAAATACGAGAGATGCAACTGAAATACTCCAAAGCAAAATATGTGCTTCTGTATTGTAAAGTATTTACATATTTCACAAAGTTATTATGGCGTTTATGCAGCTTCTTTTTACCTCAGGAATGCATGAGATTAGAACTCTAGACCTTTTCGAACCAACAGATATATGGTCTGTAGGAGACACAACCAGAAGATCTCATAGATACCGCTATTATGATGAGCTGCGTAACTTTTATTGGCACTTGCTACCCCCAACAAAACTTACTTTTAAGATGGGTAAAAGCCTGATCGGCAAGGATTGGTACTCTACGCAAACAAGAATGCCGGACGTCTGGAATATAGGAATATATTCTGACCAACCAGTTGCACCAAAAGAACCCTTCGAATAGCATTTTCCGTTGCCAGTGCCTGCATTGTAATCGAAGTACACGGCAGTGAAGTTGGACACTTTGCTTATGAAAATGACCAGACTATTTACAGGGATGCATTGCAAAGTGGAAGGTTTCACTCTGAGAAAATATCAATTCCATCAGGAATTGGACAGAGTCGAATTTCATTTAGACTTACGCGGGGAATGTTTATGTATGCTATAAGTTTGGCTATATAGAAGTTTAATTTAAAATTAATTTGAGAATCATTAATGCCGATAGTCATATGAAAATCTACAAAGTTTGTGGCAATTCGAAATATAATGGCTTTATAACTTTGTTTAAATATATTTAAATTTGTTTGTTCCGATTTATCTTGAAATTCGACACTCTAAATGATCACACAAAATAAATTAAATCTCGATTCAAGTGCCTTTAAAATTCCAAAAAAAATTTATCTTTTTATTTGAATTGTAAATTAATTTATATTTTGTTTCCGTTTCTTGATTTATATTTCATAATGTTTTTTTATTTAAGTTTGATTAGGGCTTTTAAGCGAAAAAGTTCACTATAAGAAATTCGGAAAGGTAAATCTCAATTACTCTAATTTAATAAAAAATTAGCTTAACATAATTTAATTAGTTTAATAGTCTGGGCTAGATTTAATCATATATTTAAGCCAACCTTAATCTAGAATACAAACTAATATAATATGCAGGTGGTATAGGAAAGTTTTTTCGAATAGTATTTAGAACAGTACAATCAACTTAAAGTTAAAAGAAGTTAAGCACATGAAATTTACCAGGTTATTGACAGATTGCTTATCTGAGATTTTATTTCTAGAAGAGAATTGGTTTCATAATGACTAAACCGTATAAGTCGAGTTAAACGAGTTACCAGAAACTACGTTTATCACACAGAGAAAATATGTCTTCTCTTCATTTAGACCACCGTCATTTTTTGACATATGAATTCACAATATGTTAACCGAGTACGAGAATAAGAAGGAAGAAATATTGTGGAAGATGCAGGAATGTTTGTGCAAGTTTTTAAAATTAAGAAAGCCGTCTTCATTGATAGAACAAAAAAATCTTCACTTTCGATTGCGTTTCAAGGCAGGCATCCCTATGTTTACACTGTACATTAAATTTTAGGTGTTGGCCAGACACTAAAAATAATGTTAAATACCTCAGTCTCAGTTTATTCAATTAGTTAAAATATGTTATTAAATAAAATGAAATTAAATAATTTACATAGTGCCTAAAATAAATATTTTATATGCAGCGTAATTACGGAAATCAGTCACTGGTGTTTTTAATTAAAATCGTGATGTTAGTTCCAATAGAGATTAAGGAAAATTTCTCTGCGCATTAGATGACTATGTCATTTTATCACAAAAATTGAGGAAAAAAAAGAAAATTATAAAAAAATACAATTAAGGGTTTTAAGAACTATAATGTAAGACTATAATAATAACTTAACTAATGATGAAAAAAACTAATCCATGAACTTAAACACCGATGAAGCAAATAAACTTTTTAAACATATCGCTTATAATAATTATGTGGAAAACTTTCGACTGTAAATCATGCTAATAAAATAAAAAATGGTCTGTATCTACCGTTTATAAATAATACAATAATATATATAATAAAATTTTTTTGATAATATCTAAACATGCTACAAAGCATATAATCCTAATTAGAAAAAATTTCGTACACTATAATCTACCTTTCAAAAATTAAAAGGGCATTCAATACATATAACATATCAAATTCAGTGTAAGAATTACTAGCTACTATCTGTATTATTATAAACTGCTGGCCATTTGCTTTCGAGCAACAAAAATTTCGCCTAAATTTAAAACAAAATATGTTCTTAACCAGACATGATATCGATCTCTGGTTTTTAATGGTTAATAGATTTGTCCCTTAAGAGAAAATTTCCAATGTTGGTTTTTTTTTAAACTGTCAAAAAATTTTATATACAGGGTGTTAAAGAAGGCGGTGATTTTTGCTCCAATTTCAATAGCATGTAACTTTCATAATAATTTTTTTAAATTTTGTCACTGTACATCAGTTGAATCACTGGTGCATAGCAAAGAAAGTACTCTGTCAAATTTTTGATATCTGCTATATTTTAAGAGATATTGATTTTTTTTTGTAAAACCCTGTTTTTTCAACTTTTTGGTAGTTAGACCACACTGTGCGTTGTATCGTGCAAACTTTGTAAGTGATTATTATACCTTCCGAGAAGCTTGTTTATGTTCAGTAAAAAATTGTACCTAATTGTTATGATGTGCAGTGGCGTACTTATAATCACTATACCTATGTCTATGGTTTATGAGTATCTCACAATTTTTCACGATTGTTTTGTATTGGAAAGTACTCGCTCGCAAAATCAAACACATCAAACTAGTGATCTTTAATTTTAAGGGTTTTCAAAACAAGTTTAATTTTAGGAATAGTGCTGTATTAGAAATAAATAAATAAAATTTTTCCAAAAATTAAATTAAAAAATTATAATTTTTAAAAAAATTTTTTAGACACACTCTAAAATATACATGTAGATACAGTGCAATATTAAAAAATATAAAAATAAGGATAAAACTTGCTAAATCTAGAGGCGAGTACTTTCCAATACAAAACAATCGGGAAAAATTGTGAGATACTAATAAACCATAGTATAAGTGATTAAAAGTACGCCACTGCACATGACAACATTTAGGTACTATTTTTTTACTGAACATAAAAAAGCTTTTCGTAAGGTATAATGATAATCACTTATAAAATTTGGACGATATAACGCACAGTGGGGTCTAGCTACCAAAAAGTAGAAAAAATCAAGATTTTACAAAAAAATCAATATCTCTTAAAATATAACAGATATCAAAAATTTGACAAACTACTTTCTTTGCTATGAACCAGTGATTCAATTGACGTACAGTGGCAAAATTTTAATAAATTATTGTGAATGTTACATGCTATTGAAATTGAAGCAAAAGCAGCGTCTTCTTTCACACCCTGTATATAATATTTTTTGAAAGTTTAAAAAAAATCCAACATTAAAAAGTTTTTCCTAAGGGATAAGTCTATTAATCATTTAAAACCGTAGGTCGATATCATGTCTGGTTAAGAAAATATTTAGTTTTAAATTTAGGCGAAATTTTCCTTGCTCGAAAGCAAATGGCCAGCAGTTTAGTTGTGACTTCCTACAAATAAAATTAAAAATAAAAACAAATTTAAATATACACTATTAATTAAAGTATAAACACTTAACATCGCACATAAAGTGGGAATTTAGAACTGAATGTGCAGATGCTGAGTTGAGATGGAAAAAGATATACACAATCATTTGTGACTATGGCAAAACCGCAAATCCAAATATATTAAATAGAGCCTGTATAAATAATGATGTGTGCAGAAAAGTTTGCATATAGTCCTTACATAAAATATATGATTGTAAAATCTGCAATCAGAAATTTTAAGCAATACCGATCGTGTCAATCTTGAGGATACACTGTATAAGGCCAAATGTCAAACATAGCGAGACTAACCACGATGGAATTACAAACCTGGCTCCAAACAAACAAAGTGTTTAAGTGATACTACTAACATTTCCCTTCTAGATAGCAAGACTAGACTCGTATTTTAATATACTTTGAATAGCGACCATCGGGTGATTTAATTTTATTTATATTTTAACCTATATGTTGTAAGCGAATTATATTAAAATTGATAATGGACAAGTATTTTTTTAAATGTAGGTTTACAGGACATAGGAACCCTGGATCTACCGGAACCAACTGAAATTTTGTGGTCTATTGGAGAAACTAACCGTAGGGCTGATGGGTTCAGATACGGTGACGAACTTCGTAACTTTTACTGGCATTTGCTTCCACCCAAGAATTTGACCTTTGAAGTTGGTAAAAGCGATTCATCTAGGGATTGGTATTACGCCCAAAGTCAAGGTAAATTCATATTTTAATAAATTCAGAAGCAACCCTAAGAGCGCGAGGTCGGGGGGCATGTTTAACAATTATTCTCATGAGTGTTAAAATTAAATAATTTTTAATGAAATAGAACTATCCGCTCTCAGATATTGTCATTATTTTACCCCATGGTTTACCTCTTAATTAAATTCAGAAATATTTACCTCCATAATATATGAAAACTTTAACTTTTATATGAA
This sequence comes from Pissodes strobi, assembly GCA_016904865.1. NCBI lineage: Eukaryota > Metazoa > Arthropoda > Insecta > Coleoptera > Curculionidae > Pissodes > Pissodes strobi. Next base: position 51,702 of record MU183300.1, on the reverse strand, counting down.
ATTTTCAGTAGACAATATAGTCCTAGTTTTTGTCATTTATGTTATCTAGTACGTTGCAACAGCTGCTTGAATGAATATCATTAAAAATGTTACATTATTCTTAAGGTATATGGAAAATTGTATACGAAGATAAACCCGATAATGAACCAAGACAGTTAAGACTAGGTATTGCTGCAGCAACAGGATCCCTTATATTCAACATTTCAACTATTCATCTTCAAGTGGACGTAAATGATTTCACAGTTGGTGATTTTCAATATGAAAATGACAAAGCTATTTACAGGGATGCATTACAAAGCGGAAACTTCTATGCTGAAAAAGTAACAGTTCCCGCTAATCAAGTTGTTAATGGACGTAACGTAATTTCTTTAAAAATTGTTAGTGGAAGTGTAATGTATGATGCCATTAGCTTAGCCGTAGGATATAACTGATTTATATACCAAATATATGTTTACATAAATAATAGTGACATTTTTCTATGGAGGGTGGATTCAGAATACACACTGTACAAGAAAATGCTTCTAATAACAGTCCAATATTTTGCTGTATTATTAGATAATCATCGGCCGCCATTTAAAACTACTTAAGAAGATAATTTAGAAATGGTGAAATATGAATATTTGTTCTTAAAAAATTAGAACATAATATCTGACGCCATCAACTTAGCTGATCTTAATTTAAAATTATCGAATAAGATTGAAATTGGTATGCAAGTAACGCAAATTAGTTGTGCAGGTTATAACATCACATAAATGTGATATTCTGAATCCTTGGAAGCTTTGAATTTGGGGAGCAATTCACCCTCAAACAGCAAGTTAGTCATATCGACTATATTAAACTTTGTATCTAGTGTAAGGGCCCAGCGACCTAAAGGTGCATTTATGAATACTGTCATGGAAGTTTTTGTGTGGCTTAATTGCGGCTATTCTACCATCTTTTCTCTTTATGAAAACTTTCGTAACTAAAGCGTTTGCTTTCCAGGCTTTCCGAAAGCCGATCATTTCGCGTAGTGCAAAAAATTTATGTATATTGTTTTTTTTTCGTGAGGCAAGTTTATGAAACGCGCGAAAAGAAAAGTGTCCGTAAAAAATTTTTGGTCGTTAAAGGAGAGAACGCATTAGGCGGTCGCGGTCCCGTCGCATCGCGGTCTGTGCTAGTCTCGACCGCGCTCGGTAAAGTTCCTTCCCATGTTTTATAATGTATGCATTCGCACTAGACGTTCTCGCTTGCATCGCGTTCTCCTCCTATCTTTTCCAAAGGATCTCGAGAGACCAGCCCAGAACGGTTCGCGAGGCGATGGGACCGCGACCGCCTAATGCGTTCTCACCTTTAGGGTGTCCGACAATTCAAACCTATCCACTTCATGAGTTAAAAAAAATTATGGATAACGAGCTGATTTTTTCAGGATTACTAAATAAAAATATGTAGAAAATAAATATCCAGTTGTCCGAGAAATTACATTTTCCGATTTTCCAGTCCGATACGGGAAAATCATCGGTTTCACGAAGCCAAAAAATTTACGAATAACAATTTCTTTTTTCGATTTTTTGCTTTGAAATGAACTAGAGAACGTAATGAACAAGTTGTCCGACAGTAAAACATTATCTTATGCGTAAAAAATAAGCAAAATGTTTTTTTTTTAATTTAGTCGTTGTAGTAATGCTTGGACTGTGTATGTGATATACACCCATTTTCAAATAACCGGCTAATTTTGTAAACATTGGTAAAAGGGAATATGTAGATACAATAAGTGGCAACGAAACAATGGAATATTCTTGGAAAAAAAACGCGATACCTGCGGCGCGATGCGCTGCCATGAATCCGCTGATCGTATGTACCTTTTCGTACAAGTCGCGATAGGTCATGCTCAAGTATGGCGACATGATTAATTGACAAAATCCATGGATGTCCGACAGAAGTTGTTAGGAACTGTGTGTTCGCTCCTAAACCGTTGTCTTTCGGCTTGCTTGGTGTTTAATTATATTGATTGACTTGTTTCCCATTTTAAAATCTTCGTTATAAGTTCTGGACTAATGGAATATTATGAGAAGAGAACAATGCAATAATTATCAGGTACAACGTACCACTCCCAAAAAAAAAATCAGAAATTAAATATTCTCCAATAATATGTTAGCATTGATACGTTAAGTTACACCTAAATTATAACTGGCGTGTTGTATGTGATAAGTGACAGGTATCACATCCAATTACTCTACACTAATATATTAATAGGTGAACTGATTCGTGAATTAAAAATGGTACATATTAAGTACTACGGTCCTGGATGTTACTACAAGTTATGAAAGGTGGCATAATTAAGTATATTTAGAGTTTAACAAATGGACTTAACTTGCCTATGTTCATACTGAGCTTTAAGGAAATTAAGATGTTCTTTCTTCACTTATTAAGATTTGTTTTATGTTAATCTACTTATTTCTGAGGTATGAAAATTTAAAAAATATCACCTTTATTCAAGTTATTTATTAGGTATCATACCGTATGGGATTCAAACCGACAGCATTGGATACCATCGAAATCACACTATTATCATTTCAACTAAGAATTGTTAATTTTTTGTTTATATCGGATTTGTGATCATGCGTACCTCTTGGACACTTTTTGAGTTCCCCTGATGACTTGAGGGAATTTTTGAGAATGCAGTTTGAGTGAACGGTTCCAGTTTCTCGAATATCTTTGGCAGAATATTCAAAAAGCGGCAAGTTGGAAAAAAATTATCAAAAAAATATGAGTTAGTTTGAGGCCAACGCAACGTGTCAAAAGTTGATCTACGTAACAGAGCAGAACACCAGTGCCTGATCCAACTTCCTTATACTCTGGTGAAATGTGCGTATGGAGCGCAGCGCCTTGATATGGTACAAACCAATTGATATAACCACTTGTTGAGCAACCTACCCAAAGCTTGTAGCCCCAGCGTATGGGTTTACCCCATATAAATTGTTTGCAGCCATGGCACCCAAAATAGAGTACCATGGCCTCATCAACACTATGGGTCTCAACTTTAGGAGCATATCTTAGGAAATTTTGACTCAATAGAGTAAACAAAGGACGAACTTTAGCAAATTTATCACTAGGACTCAAATTGTCGTTGTCTACATTATGTGATCAAACCGATCTCTGGAAAGCGCATCTGAAACAAGCATGTTTTTTTACATCTTTATCCTGTTCCCAAAACATTTTACGTCTCGGATATGGTACATAACCGCTTCAATTTAAAATACCAATGAAACTTGTCATTTCTCGGACATCAGTAACTGGTTTGTTATTTTTATTTATTTTTTTGCCGCATAATGATTTGATTCATCAATGAGTAAGTCAAAAACGTTTTCATCAAAGAAATTAAAAAGCAAGGAGACCGGTGAACTGTCATTTGCGTCTTCTAAGTCAAATTGTTGACCTGAATCAAAGTTACATGGCTCATATGGAATATGACTTTTAGTCCAATTATAACCTTTGGCAAATTTTGGAGCGGATTCTGATTTTTTTGGAATAAGTTGAGCCAGAGGAATGTTGTCATCTTCCGAGTCCGAATCTTGGAGAAGTACCCGTATTTATGCTGGAGCCCTAAGCTGAGCAGACGGTAAATTACCATGGCACATCGTATCTTCCTGGCCTGAATCCTCGTCGGTTTCACAGTCGTCGTCGGGCGGTAACATGACAATGTCAGCTGAAGGATGCGGAAAATCGTCTTTCTCGAGCATTGCTAATGCTTCATGCATTGGAAAACGTCTAAAAACGAAAAATAGAAGTAATTTTAGATGTTAGTTTGCCCATAAGTTACAAAATAATGTAAGTAGTCAAATTTTTATTTCGTAGAGTAGCTCTTATTCCTCAAAGGCCTATATAAAGGACGGCAATAAATGGCGGCTCGCTGCCTTATTGAAGTTATCAGTAAATATATTTTTATTTTGGTATATATTATATACATGAAGCTAAAGCTAACACTAATAAGTTATTGAATGTTTCTTGAGTAATATACTTACCTAGCAAACTGGATGATACATTCGGCCATTTTTATTCACTTTTATAATTAAGTTAAACAAAAACATGCAGCGCTGCGTAAGCAATACGGCGCGGTACTGTCAAAGAAGGTGGTCCCCAAACTCACTTAGATGACGAGCTAAATTTCTCACCATTGGCGTGCGCATATATTTTTAAAGATGCCGTTCTATTAGTAGAACGTCAGGATTATCCGGTTTAACATGTGCTCAATGGTTCCGTTTATTTAATAAATGTATTAAATATTCTTGGTGTATTAATTGCTAAGATCAGGAAGAAAAAAAGGGGGAAACAAGAGTTCCCAACAAGGAAAATAATAAAGTATTTATTTAGCATAGAGCTACAAGTACAACAACTTACAGTCAATTATCAAGTGCAAAAAAGTTGTTAAATTTACAAATTGAAAAAGCGATACACATATTATATAGCGTAGGTACATATAGTGGAAACCTACTATAATATAAACCTAAACTAAAAAACACTACCTACCTAAAACTCCATAAAATAAACTTAACAAATCTAAATTTAAAAATAATAAGTACAAATATAATATAGAAGGGGTACAAATAAAATATTAAAATGTCAGAAATAAAACTTAACCTAATAAATATAAAAATAAAAGGTGTATAAATAAAATAAATAAAATCACTGTTAAATTGTTAAATTAAAATAAATAAAATACAACTATACTAACACTTATCTAAAACATATTCTCTCAGGAGCCGTTTAAATTGGTTTAGGTTATCACAGTTTTTTATTATCACAGGTAACTTGTTAAATTCTGATAATCCTTTGTACAAAACCGAGTTAAGCAATTACAAAAGAATTATTGCAGATCACACTATAAAAGAATATGGGAGTTACTAAATACACAACCTAATGGATGGGTCGAAATAGGTTTGTAAAAAATTGTACGATCACGTGTCTGACTGCCGACTTTCAGAGGGTAATCCTACTGGGGGTCGGTAAGTTTCAATACATATTATTAACTATTTACGCATTTCACAATCCATTTACGGTAGCTTATAAAACTTTATCACAATTAATGAATACTTGAAAAATAATGCTGCTTAAAATCTATGTTTTTTTTTGTCGGACTGCAGATTGGTCCCGACATATTCGTCGGACAGTTATACTACATGTCGAGTACTTATTTTACATACATGATTTTTTTTTGTCCGACAGTTATTCATAAATTTTTCGACTTCTTGAAAAATGCATCGCGGAAATTAATTTATCGGTGTACCGTGAATCCCCCACATCTTTACAAACAGACGAGGCGGCACAATTTCAGTTATTTCGTTGCTTGTTATAATTTTATGATATATACCATATACCATATACCTCTGTTGGCCGTATTAGGTATATAGGCATAGGACAGGAAAACGATCGTCTGCACTTTTCTATCGGCGCCTCTCAAAGCTGGCTATTGATTTGGCTAAATAAACTCTTTTATTATTTTTTTTGTTAATTTTACGTTTTGCATTTATATTATTTGTTATCTTCCATAAAGTAAAATTTTTTGCAACATTGCAGGTTGCAACTGTTCCTAAGGGATTGTTCCTAAGCCTGGGTTTTAGTAACGCTTTTTTTGTTGCCCTTTTACCTTTTTCGTTTTGTTTTAAACTATGTTTATTTTGTTAATAAAGATAAAGGGTTTTATTTTTATATTTTAAAATAAAAATAAGCATTTTTGTCCTTATTTTTTATTTAAGCGACCTTCAGATAGTGCAAAAATATGGAAAAATCTACCCTTATCCCTTATATCGCTAATTTTAACGTATTTTTTGGTTTTTCAGTTAAATTTCTTTTTTTTTTTCAATTTTTCCTATTTTTCCATTTTTTTTAAGGATTCAGTATAAAACGGGAAAAAACCGTGTTTTTCCAATTTTTCGGGTTTTTTTCCAAACCATTGAATCTATTTCTGCAAGTCTCAAGTGCCCAAACAAATAACAGATATATTAGGTCAATAATATACAAGAATTGTGAGTTGCATAATAATTGACGTTCGAATAACAAATGTCTTATGGTGATCCCCTGAATTATAGATTTTGTGTCATATTGAAGTAAAATCGTTAAGTCTTATAATTATAATCTTCATAAATAATAGTAAAATAGACGTAAAAGACATGGCGCAGTCCTAAAACGGACACGAAAATTTCAGTTGCGTATTAATGCGATTGCAGAATTATATATTTCTTGTCAACAGTGAGAGACAAGCTGCTACAGGTAGCATATTTGACACTTTTTTAAGCCATCGAATTATGTTGCAACGGGATAGATTTTCCAGTTTGTTTATTCATTTATCAAAAACTCAATAATCAGCCAGGTCGGCAAGTTGCGGTACCAAATTTATTCTGTAAACATTGGCGGAACTATAAAAAAAATCGATCTCAAATTTGTGTTGATCATAGTGTCAATCTCTCATGGTTGTCGAACCAAATGCGATACCTATTTATGGTGATCTCGTTTTGGTTCAAATTGCTAATTTTGGGAATGACGCGTTTATTCTGGCACGTTTCACCAATAAATTTCGGGTCGAATATGTATTTCCTTTCGGCTAACTGCTCTAATTAATTAAAATAGACCTAGGTGTATCAAAATCCTGGAGTTCTATTTTCGAAATCGGTTAGAAAATTGTTGAATGTGACATGTGATGCTATAGTCGTCTTTCGATTGGTCAGTTGTTGGTATCTCGATTTTTCAATAACGTTACTCTACGTTGGTCTGCCATTTGTAGCAGCAGTGGTTTTACCTTTCGTTGGATTTTCCAGCGGACCCATTTTTAAATCTTCGGTTAGTCGTTTGTTAATGCCTGGAACTCGCTCCTTAATTGGATTTTAGTATTGCTATTGTCAGGCAGCCTAGAGATTTTGGCGTTGAGCAGATAACACGCCATTCAGGGTCCTACCGATGGGCTTCCCTTTTCTTAGTTACGCCTAACCAGGAATCAAAGTTTTCTGCTGGCCTTTCGACTGGGCTATCTCCGAATACCCGTAGAGTCCTTCTATCGAGGAAGTCCCTGGTTTCTGAGTGCAGTTCCTCATGTTCCGTGCGTGTGAACGATTTCTTCTGAAAGCTGCTCTAGGAGCTGTCTTCAAACTGTCAGAGATCTGTTGCTCTGTGGCAATGCGCACCAACATGAGGAGGTGAAAAAAATCTAAAAAACTTTTTTCTACTACCGTGCGTAGAGTACTCACTTTACGCACTCTCTAAAATTTCTAAAATAGGCCTTTTTAACTTGCAGTGCGTAAAGTAAGTTATTTTACGCACTAGTGCGTAAAGTAAATCTGACATATTTTTTTACGTTTAGGGCAGTGCGTAAAATAATATATTTTAGGCACTAGTGCGTAAAATAATTCATTTTACGCACTAGTGCGTAAAGTATTTTAATATTATTTTTATTTTTTCATATATTTTTCGGTAGTAGAAAAAATTTTGTATGCTACTCATGCGTAAAGTACCCTTTTTTTATTCATGGGATTGTCGCATTCGCCTACGCCTCATGCGACAATATTCCCATTCATAAAAAAAGGTTACTTTACACACTAGCTGCATAAATAACTATTTTGACACCAGCGCTAAAAAACATAAGCATGTTTTTGTGGCTCACATGTTGATTGGAATTCATAATTTGCCCCGAATTCGGATGGAGGCTTGTTGTGAACACGACTTAAATTAGTTGATGCCGATGACGTAGAAGGAAAAGAAAATTACCGATATTTGAAACTAAGGCTAAGGGTAAACCAACATGAGAAAATATGTCTAGAAATTGTAAGGATAACAAACGGTTCCATAGGCGAACAGATAATTATCTTTTACGGGCCAGGTTAAAATGAGACAATTTATGGGACATCCTAGATGAAAGTATTTAACAATTACCACTTTTAAAGTGTATTTTGGTTGTTCTGTAGAGAGAAATCGTTTTAGAACATTTCACCAATATCAATTTTGAATTTTCTCAAAATATAACACTTTGTGATTATTTATATTGGCTGAGGACCAAAGTGTCATATGTGATACCAGTATTTAAAAAAAAAATAAAGGCAAGAATTTTTTTGGCTATGTATATAGGAGTGTTAGACCTACTTTGATAAAATTGATAAATTTTCATAAGCAGCTTTAATTTTTTTCGCAAATTCTTCAATGGGCCTGAGGAGGTTAATATCAAAGACATAGGTATAAAATTATATGTCTTTTTGCTAATATTGGTTAATATAATGCGAAATATATTCTAAGAATGGTTCAAAAGATATAATTTTATTATATAGAATAATACTGGATATTAAAATTCCATTAAAAACTATAGAAGTAATTGAAAATAAGGGTGGTATATTATTTTAACAGTTACGGTAACCTGCAAATGACTATATAATTTTTAAATCCGCGTTTATATGCATGAGTAGTGACTAATAGGTTATGTTTTATATTGAATAGAAACATCTTTGGGTTGGACATATAGATTTTCAAAAATATTCTACAGAATGTCTTTAGTGGTTAATTGTTCCCTTCAAAAACTACATAGATAAGAATTCACATAAATTAAGTTTTTAGCATAACATGATAAAATTATTTAATATCCTAAATAGAATAATCTCGAAATATTCATACAGCGAAAATTAATCTATGAATCATAGATTAATTTTTGCTATTGGGTCGCAGAGATTAAAGGGTACTTTTAATTAATGATATTAATAAGGGCAAATTGTACAAAAAGGCACCTCGATGAATAATGTTAGAATTAAATGTCCAAGATATCCTATTCATATCAATATGTTCGTACATATTTCTGCAAACATAGCAAACAGCTAGATTCCAATTTATCAAATATATTAGGTGAATTGAAACTGAATCCTTACAAATCACTGCCAAATTAATCCCATTAGTTGTTTGTATTTAGGACGAAATAATAAGATCACTTAAAATCGCCCAGTAATAGTCTGGCACAAAATATAGAGCTAGTAAAAGTGGCCTCGTGCCCGGATAATCATCCATCAGGTGAAATTGGACGACATAATGTTAAATGAAACCAGAAGGAACAAATAGAAATACATAATATATCCAACAAACTCTGAGTTAGAATAAAAGCAGTGCCTATATAAAGAGTGATACCTCATAAAAAGCTCGAGCAGCAAGATATGGAAAGTTTTGTCAATAAATATATTTTGCATCGTACTGCAGACTGTAGATTCTATAAGAAGTTAGAATATTGCAGAAAACGAAATATGAATATGTCCGATGATCGAATAATGAATATGCCCTTTACGCAATCCTTTCTTTTTAGTAATAGCAGATTGGCAAAAAGATGTAGATACCGTTACGATAAACAAAACTAGGAAATAATATTTTAATTGAAGTTTCTGGATTTTTGTCAATTATTTTCCGTTAATTAACAAATTGATAAGTAGCTTGATAAGAGACTTCATCTATTTGCTCACCTTAGCAAAAATTGTGACACCGCCTTGAAGGAGATCTCTAGCAGTAACGACAGCACCAGATAATCGCGTAAAAGGAAAAGAAAAACTTTTTTAACATAAACATTCAAAATAGCAAATATAGTATAAAATACATGTTTCTAAAGATATTTAGCGCATTCGCAAGTTAGGAAACTCCCCGCAAGTTGGTCGTTTCCTAAAACTAGGTATTTTAATATACTATTTTGTACGATGATTAAATCGTCACAAAATTTAATATTTTGTAATGAATTTTCCCAGATCGCTAATAACATTTTTGTTACCCTTGTATATAATTTTTTTTGCTGGTCTGAGTGTCAAACGTGAAACTGACACCAGCCAAAGATATCCATATTTTTGAAAAATTCATTACAACATTTTATCTTTCCTGAAGATTTAAACATTATGCTCGTAAATAAAATTTTTTTTCTAAGGGCAGTCTTAGAAAAAAAAATTTATTTACGACAAAAACGCACTAACAACTGTTCTTGAAAACTGGACTTTCCAAACACAGCGTGAAAAGTATACTTTGCACACTTTCTGTGCAAAGTATACTTTTCACACGTTTATTCGGGTATTTGGATTAAAGGGCTTGATCTCCGTTTTAGAGTTTCGCTCGCAGAGGTTCCATTCCAAGATCTCTAAAAAAGGGGGTCCAGTTTTAGGGCTTCACCCTCCAGGAGCCCCTTTTTGCAAAACTGTAGTAAATAGGACTCTCATACCAGCGGTCCCCTTTAGGCTTAGGGCCCAATTTTAGAGCTTCGCCACCGGAGGCTCCATTCGTAAATCTGTGAAAAATGGGACTCCCCTACCATAGGCCCCATTCTAGAGTTTTGCCCCCTTGGGGCCTCATTTTAGGCCTTCGCCCCAGGGGAAGCCCCTTTTCCAAATGTGTTAATAATGAGGCTCCCACACTAGGGGCTACATTCAAAAGCTTCGCCTCCCGAGGACCCCATTTTAAAATCTGTGAAAAATGGGCCCCGTACCAGGTGGCCCATTTCAAAGCTTTGGGCCTTAAGGAGCCCCAATTTAGGGTTTCACCTCCGGATGCTCCCTTTTCCGAATATGTAAAAAATGGGTCCCCCGAGGGAAGGCAAAGCCATATAAGAGGAGACCGCCGGTGAATGGCGCCTTTTTTCAAAGATATGAAAAGAATAACTACAAAAATTAAGGGCGAAACCTTAGAATGTGGGACGAAATCCTAAAAGGACACCCCCGGGTAGGGCATTGCCCCAGCCCTGGCATCTCAATACCTACTCATCAACTAGTTACACAAATTGGTGTAGAAGTGTTTGTATGGTCTTTGTAACCTATAAATTTTAATGTAAAGACAAGATTGATATATTATATTATAATAAATATTATACAATATCAATATTATTTGCAGTCATAGAAAAAGTATAGGATGCAACGCGCATGAAAATCACTTTTTAACACTTGTTGCACAATATACTATTGCACTTGTGGAGAAAAGCACGTTTACGCCTTAAGTTGAGTTCCAAGTGCTAGAATTGAGTATAACATAATAACTTTTTTTATTGCAATGGTACATCAGGCTACCCTCTCCTACAGCATTTATTTGTGAACTTTAAAATAATTTATGCTAAAATTCCAAAACTCACTACACGGCCGACTTTTATTTATACATAGTATTACAAGCCAAATGAGCGTGATTCGCTAAACGAACATGTTTTGATCTAACATTTTGTATGACTTAATGAATATCGATAGTGCTCTTCAAAATTAGTTCAGATAATAAATAAGGTTTATTAAGTAAATTTCAAATATTTAGTTACTGGGTGAAACATAGAAAGGCAACTAGCATGAACAGTCAAAATAATAGACACAATTAATAATATTCCAACTAATATTCTTGCTGATTGTCTTAGAATTACTTTTTCAAAATATAAAATAAAATGTGAATCTTCTGAAATTTATTTTCCACGGATAGATACGATAAACGTAAAGTTCGAAAAGAATATCAAAGAATAGTAAATAAATTATTATGAGTTTTAAATGAGATACTAGAATGCATATCAGAATACATATCAAGGAATGAAAATAGGGAACATTCATTTCATCTAATATTTCCAAAGTTGATTTGCAAATTATATTTAAAAAAGAGATGTGTGCTTAAAACCGCACGACAGAAGAAAAAACAGTTCACACTCGGTAGAAATGAAACGTTCATGAAACTAAATCAAGCAGTCACCCATCCGAGGACTAACCACGCCAGACGTTGCTTAACTTTAGTGATCGGATGACACCTACTTTTTACCTTGTACTCTTGGCAAACATGTAAAATTTATTTTGATTTATGATCATCATCGAGATATGTTAGGTAAAATCAGATAATGTATTTATTCTTACTGTATGTAGAACATATTTTATTACAAATGGTCCATATGTAGTCTGATAAGCACTTGAAGATTTATTGACCTTTTAAATAAATATTTCAAGGTATTTAGGCCAATTGTCATTGAAATAAAAATTAATATTTGTGTAGTACCTAAATTTAAAAATGCTCTTTTAATTCACCTCTTAAAAGATAATCGGCATCATAGTCATACTTGAACTTCGAACTTACTTGAAAATGTAATAAATGAATTTAATAGTTATGCGGTTTAGCATGCATAATAACTAGAAATTTCATTACAATTTTAAATTTACTCATTAAGTGAAAATAATATTTCATTTTCCCGCCTCAAAATGTGTGACCGGAACTGTGTTCTATCTCATTCTCTGGCAGACTACATCCTATATATCTATATGTTTTTATTGGTATCGCTTTTTCCGTTTCATTGGGTCTTAAATAACTCCCAACGGCGCTAAAAAAGTTTTCACTTCAAAAAGGTCTGCATAAAAATAGGTTTTTGCTTGTGTTTTACCATAACAGCTAATTTTACCGAATTATTGAATTTTGGTTACTTAAATTAAAACTGACAATTTATTTATTAAATAATATATTTTCTTGGGTGACTAGTTCTATATTACAGATAATTCAGAAAAGTCTTTTGGCAATAGCATTCAGAATTTAAAAGTATATCTCAACCCGAAATAGCGTGATATACTAACCGAACATTTATTAATCTAATATTTTGTATGACGTATTGAATATGATTTAGAATGCAATGGATGAGCTACCATAAAATGTTGAAAATATAAGCTCGTTTATCAATATAAGCCGGGTACCTATACATAAATTGCAGATGCGACAGCGACTATAATATAAATGTCAGCCATAACACCCCCTTATGTCTAGTCTTCAAATATTTTAACATCTCATGCGTAGCATGTTTTACCGTCACGACCTGTATTACGTGAGGCCACGCCTTGGATGGCGTGCAGGTAATGTAGCTCAGATTCGGGATCGATCTACGTCAGGCAAGAAGACGGTGAAGGCATATAATGTCTATTGATCAAAGACTTGGTGTTTTTCGATTCAGGTATACTTTTGAATTGCTTATAGTTCTTTGGTCACCGTTTTATAATATAGTTTTTGTAAGAATTGTATTTTCTTTGCTAAGCGTTGAATTAATTCCACTCATAGTTTACACTGCACTCGACCTACTTGACAGATTCTACTTTAAAATTATCTTTTATTACTTCAGGTGGGTAACCCCCAAGTCCAGGCACATATGTGCTGTAAAACTCGGGTTTAAATAGGAATTGAGGTTGCCGGTTAGGACCTTACCTTACGCCCCTGTGTGCTTGCAAGGAACTGGCTTGACTGAGATACAAAGTCTGCCGAACTGATGGTTCGCCTGGATATTTATGTAATGAATTGTGCTGATCGTTGCACGGTTAAGGATCATAATCGCTTACATTGACCGCTCGCATTGTCTATAAATTGTCTTGATTATTGATAAAATATTTTTTAAGTTCAAGTTCAAAATTAGGACACGGTGATATTTATTTGCTAGTTCATGCATTTTAGTAGTTCACAATATTTTTCGATATTTGAATTTATTACACAATTTGTCATAGAGCAGCATAATTATTGCGTCTTCATATTTTTGAGCCGTTGCCTTATTATTTAGATAGTTCCTCGGAGAAGAAAACCTGGCATGATAAAATATTTAATATCTACCAACTAATTAAAAATGCAAACAAAATTATTTTAGATCGTGAAAATAAAAGGTCATGGGAAGACTGATAAGCTTGAAATGTTCACTATTTTGTACAGGGCGTTTCCTTCACAGACACCAAATTTAGAAACTTCAAACTTGATTGAATTATTTGATTTTTCAAACAGAATATCCTCTATTTGATCTTATCTTATTTTATAGTCCTTTGGACCCCCTTCAACTGTTCTTATCCCTTGCCTATATTTGCTAGTTTAGTCCATTTTGCCACTTTTAATAAAAATCGACTGCCTTATTTTTCAGTTGAAATGTTTCTAAATAGCCATGAAGGATAGATACAAACACAAAAAATTAATATTTTACAGAATATTATTGACAACTGCTAAGAACTTTTCAAAACTGCGAAAAATAAATATCAGAACGTACACAAAATATCAATAAAATCTCAACTACGCAATAAAATGCTCAACTCATTCAAAACTTTCTTCAAATGCTTCTGTCAAATTTCTATACATTTTGACCCTAATACTTCCGAAACAAGTTCGAATACGAATTTTCGTATCGTCTTTAGAAGCGGGGAATATTTTATACCCCTGTTCTTTCACATATCTCCATGTACCCATATTTATGATGTCTGATGATAGCCATTGGAAACCAGTACGACATTTAGCTCGTTTTGTTTTATAAACACGCGTTTTCATCTATTATTCTTATTGTAGTTAACACTTCCTATTCTTTCAAAATGCTCCAAAAACTCTTCAAGTACTTTTCTATCGGGCATTCTCCTCTCGGCATAATGTTGTTAGTTATTGATAATAAGGGATTTTTATTACTAGCGCCCACAACATCAACTGTATCAACCACTTCGGCATTAGGGAAAATCATATTAAATATTCTGAGGTATTTCTGTCTGCCACATATAATATTAACTGACAGGAAATTACGGAAGAATTGGTGAAAAAGGCGTTTCTTTATAGTAATAGATTTCGTTCTGAATCTGTCAGGCTGGCTAACCAAAAAAAATATATAGCAATAGGGAATAATGGCGTATTTTTAGAGGCAAAAATTAGCTCCATTTGAAAAATTTAAGCAAATCCAGTTTAAAGTTTCTGTGTAGGAAATACCCTGTCCCTGTAGTCAATATTTAATATCAGTCTTTCTATAACCTTTGACTTTAGCAATGTGAAATAATTTTGTTTACATTTTTATTAAATTAATGATAGATATTAGACCTATTATCGCGCCATGTTTTTCCATAAATCTGAGGAACTTATTAATTAATTTGGCAACGACGCAAAAATGTATAGAACCACAGATCTATATAAATGCTCCAAAAAACTCTTCAAGTACTTTTCTATCGGGCCT
>MU183300.1:0-36772 GCA_016904865.1 Pissodes strobi | reverse complement strand
GGCAAGGACCATATACGACGTCACAATAAGTAAAGTGGGATAGTACGAAACTGTCGCACAAAACTTTTCTAAGGTCTTTATTAAGTAGATGTCTTTGACCATAGAGTAATTTTAAGTTTATAAATTCCTTTTTAATGCAATTGTCAATATGTTCTCGAAATCATAAGTTAACATCTAATAGTAGGTACACCAAGATTTTTAGCTACAGTAGTACATTTTATGGTTTCACCATCCACATTAATTTTTACAAGGTTTTCATACTTGTCTCTACACTGAATCCTACCAAAGAGAAGACCCTTACATTTATTAGGATTTAAAATCAGACAGTGATCTCTGAAGGCTCTGGCAAGCAGGGCAAGGTTCAGAGAAATGCGTTCATTAGCTTCGTCAATTTTATCTGGTAAAAATGACAAATAAATTTGTGTGTCATCAGCGTATATATGGAGCAATGAATATCTGAGACACGAAGATAATTGCGAAGTATATAAAGTGAAAAACAAGGGTCCAAGGATGGACCCTTGTGGCACGCCGCAGACAAGCATAAAAAAGAAGACAACTGGCCATTGATTTTTACCGACTGGGTTCGCTTGGTCAAATACTCCTTGATAAGGGCAACACGAATTTCTTCCAAAGCCCAAATGATTCAAGATCACCAATAATAATTCATGATTTAGCTTATCGAAGGCCTTGGAATAGTCCAATAATACCAAAGGTGTTAATTCATTACGGTCAGCCGCTTGCAAGATATCATCTGTTACCTTCAGGAGTGCTGTTGAACAGTTATAGTCCCTTCTGAACCCAGATTGAACTGGCGGCAAAATGGAAAATCTATCAACATAAATCCTGATTTGATTTTCTAAAACTTTCTCTAATACTTTGGAGATGGTAGGAAGAATGCTGACAGGCTTGAATTCGGATAATTGACTCGGTAATGCAACATTGGGTATTGGAAGTAGGTATGAAGATTTCCAAGCCTCTGGAAAAGTTGACGATTCCATACAGCAGTTAACGAGATGCACAATAAATGGGAGAATAAAAGGACAACAGCGCAGCAGCATAGCCAAACTTATCCCATCTGTACCAACGGCTTCAGATTTTATAGAAAATAAGGCCTCCTTAACTTCTTCGAGAGATGCAAGTTGAAACTCGAAATTTCCAACTCCTTTCTTTTTATTTTGGAGATAAAATGCTAAAGTTTCTGGATTTGGAGCATCCGGGCTCGCAGCATTTACGAAAAAATTATTAATGGTCTAGGGATCAGCCAAATGGTCAGGAATTGTATTGCGAGGCTTAGAGTGAATATTCAGCCTGCGTAGGACGTTCCAGTTTTTTTTAGAGTTACCCTGACGCAGTGTTGCATTAAGGTAGCACTTCTTCTTTCGGTCAATAGCTATTGTAACTTGGTTTCGAAGTTGGCGATACTTTTCCCAACTATTTGCGGTTTTTTCCCTTTTATATTTTGAAAGAGCCCTATTTCTTAAAAGCATAAGATACCTAATATTATCCGTGATCCAAGGACTCTTCCGTTTTGTGTACAAGCATTAAAAACCTCAACCTTGTCATTAATATCTGTCAAGTAAAATATGTTATCTAAACGTGAATTAATTAAATCGTTATAGAAATCGTCCTTTTCAAAACTTCTAATGTTCCTGTATGTCAATAAAAAGGGGGGCGGCTTAGAAATCAAGAGTCGGAGCTGGCAGGAAATAACAAAATGGTCTGACACCTGTAAAGTGGAATCAACATTACTGTTTACTAAAAATTTTTTATCGGTACAAATAATTAGGTCTAAAAGAGAAGCCTATCCTCTTAAACCAGGCCGAGTTGATTCATCTATGACTTGAGACAAATTATAAACCTGTAGCAGAGAAATAAATCTCTGTGTATGTATACTTTCTAGGTTATGGATATTAATATTAAAATCACAAAGACATAAGATTATCAGAGGGCAACAGATATCGACAAACATTACACTCAAACTCGCTCATAAATTCATTTATATTAGTAAACCCGGGTGGCCTATAGAAAATACATTTGCTGTTTAAAATTCCACCAATTTTCAGCTGCACCCAAATTTGCTCAGAAAATTTACATTCGTAATCATTCAAAACAGAAAATTTTAACAAGTTTCTCACATACACAAGAATGCCACCTCCCCCACCCACAGAGCGGTCGCGCCTGATTAATTCGAAACCGTCCAAACGCAACACCTCATCATCAACTAAGTCGGAAAGCCAAGTTTCTGTAATAGCAAAAATATGAAAATCATTTACCGATATATAATCTTTGATATTATTAAGCTTAGGAATAAGAGATCTTACGTTCACATGGCCTATTTTTAAATTAGAAATATTCTTGTTAACAGCAATTTTATTAAATCGTAAAAATAGTAAACATAAACAATAATATTTATGTTTTCAATGTATCTACTTGTACTACAGTGATGATTCTAATAACCGAGTCGGTTTCATTTTTTCTTACAAGAATTCTCTCATTTTTACACCAGACATATATCATATCACTGAATTTTGTCTGAAGAACCCTAGTGATATCTATTAAGAGCTTGTTACATTTAAAAATAAGATAAATATTTTAATCCACAAAACATTTAAAATAGTAAATTTATTTCAACGCACAAATTTTAATTACTAGTCCTTTGAAAACATTTGGTTTTATTTTAATGGTGCTAATAATTGCGGTGTAAGGCAAAAATAGTAAAAGAACACCAGTTTCCAATAATGCACTAATATATCTCAAAGTAAATTAGAGCTGGTGTATCAGATTCTTACAAATTAGGTAATTGTGTGTGATATAATTCGAGTTTGCTCTAATGTATACATGACTCATAATTATTTTCTCTCTTCGGAATACTGACAAATAATGGCATCTTTTAAACTGGGCATGGGTCCTGAATCCAAACGGTTCAACTTGGAAAAACATGGCACGCACACTTCTAATTTATTTTCCCCATTCTCTACTCGATGTTTTCAATTTCCGGTCTAACAAGAACTCGCCTGAATTCCGAAATAAGGAAGCTGACATTTTTTCTATCATAATTTTTTGGAGCAAAGAGACATGTTAGAGAAATGAGCTTCTAGATATCAATGATTCAAAAACAGTTCAATTAAGATATTACAGAGAGAATTTTTATTGAAAAAACATACACATATGATATTATGCTACCTTTAAACGGGAGCACTTAAGAGCGATAAAAAAAGGACCAGTGTAAATTTGAAGGTGAGAAAACTAGTAAACAAATTATTGCGTTATTGGAATAACTTCAAGTGAATTAAATTAATTGAAGATTGCCTCTTCGATTTTCAATGCTGATAAAGGCAGAAATAAAGTATGCGTGACTACTCTCAGGTTGAACTTTTCTACTTCCTATATCTATCTAGTCCCATACGAACTGCATGCCACACGCTGCACGTACCCAAATCCTGCCTTCGATATTTGAAATAATTTTCCAACGCTTCGACCTAAAAAATCTTGGCTAATCTAAATCTATACCCTGACCCCAGATAAACCCACACCAGATGCGAAACCTCCCACCTAACGCATGAAACAAGAATTCGTTTAAAGCTCCGCCTCCTTGGGATGGCCAGCCATCCCAAGAAATAGTCAGGGCAAGCTCTAGTGTGATTCTAAACGCGAGCCACGCAAGTATTTTGGTTTAGTCCGAGAGTATTACGAAAAATAATTAATCTTTATTTTATTTCTGTTAAAAATGCCTGGTTATAAGTGCCTTTACTTGAATTTGTCTACTAGAAGCGGTGGCGAAAAATCATTATTTAAATTACCCCGCGATCCTAAAAGGTATGTATAAATGTTGTTTAATGCACATTCCAGCACACTTATTTCCAAAATTATTGCATATTCTAAAATCGAATGAGCACGAAATTCAATTACATCTGAAAACTGGCAGATACAATGTTATAGTTAAATCTTTTTTAAATGCAACTAATGTTATACAGTGTCCGCCAGAATATTGGCCACATATGGGAATTTTTTTTATTATTATGATATCGGAACTTTTGTTTTAACCAATCTGTTCTGCATGTATGACAATCTAAAAATGCATTTTAACATGGAAAATGTTTCTGTTTTCCTAGTATAGGGCCTCAAATCGTGAACAAGTGCATGCTACATTTGCCACATTCATGACGTCATACGCGTGAGAGATCGTGTTAGTTTGTTTATTTAAACCTAAATTTGATTATAACGTATCGGAATCGGTTCAAATGACTAAAATAAATTGAAACTAGCTGACACTAACCGAAAGTTTATTAAACGGCTAACCAAAAGCACCAAAACGGGCTAAAACATATCGGAACAGGTTACAAAGATTGAAGTAAGTTAAAACTAATCAAAACGAACCGAATTTTGGCGACTAACCAAAACTAACCGAAAACATTAAATTTGATTATAACGTGTCGGAACCGGTTCAAATAACTAAAAAAATGGGAACTAACTGAAACTAACCGAAAGTTGATTAGACCACTAACCAAAACTAACCATAAGCGCCAAAACGGGCTAAAACCTATCGGAACAGGTTACAAAAATTAAAGTAAGTTAAAATTAACCAAAACGAACTGAATTTTGGCGACTAATGAAAACAAATCACAAACATTAAATTTGATTATAACGTATCGCAACCGGTTCAAGTGACTAAAGTAATTTGGAACTAACTGAAAGTAACTGAAAGTTGATTGAACGACTAACCAAAACTAACCAAAGGTAACTAAAAGCACCAATACGGGCTAAAACTTATCAGAACACATTACAAATGTTAAGTTAAAACTAACCTAAATTAACTGAATTTTGGCGACTTACCAAAACTAACCAAACACATTAAAATTGCTTATAATGTACCGGAACTGGTTCACATGACTAAAATATAATAAAACTAACTGAATATTACCGAAAGTTCATTGAACGACTAACTAACCAAAAGTAACCAAAAGCACCAAAACGGGTTAAAACGCATCGAAATAGATTAAAAATATTGAAGTAAGTTCAAACTAACCCAAATTAACCGAATTTTGGTGACTAACGAAAACTAACCAAAAACATTAAAAATGCTTATAACGTCTAGGTACCGGTTCAAATGACTAAAATAAATTGGAACTAACTGAATTTTACCAAAAGTTGATTGAACGACTAACCAAAAGTAAGTAAAAGCATCAAATCGGGCTAAAACGTATCGAAATAGATTAAAAATATTAAAACTAACCCAAATTAACCGAATTTTGGTGACTAACCAAAAATAACCAAAAACGCTAAAATTGGTTATAACGTATCGGAACTGGTCAAAATGATTAAAATAAATTAATACCAACTGAAATTAACTGACGGTTGATTGAACGACTAACCAAGATTAATCAAAAGCACCAGAAAAGGCTAAAACATATCGAAACATATTAAAAATATTAAGGTAAGTTGAAACTAACTTTAATTAACCGAATTTTAACGACTAACTAAAATTAACCAAAACATTATAATTGGTTATGATCGATCAGGGGACGTATCGAATCTGGTTCAAATGACTGAAATAAATTAAAACTAACTAAAACTAACCGAAAACTGATTGAATATCTAACCAAAACTAATCAAAAGAAATCATAAACACCAAAAAGAGCTAAAACGAATCGGAACTGATTAAAGGTATTAAAATAAGTAACTAACCCTAATTAACCGAATTTTGGCGACTAACTAAAATTAACCAAAAACGTTTAAATTGGCTATAACGTATCGGAACCTGTTCAATTGACTAAAATAAATTGGAACTGGCTGGAAGTAACCGAGCACCAAAACGGGCTAAAACGTATCGAAATAGATTAAAACTATGAAAGTAAGTTAAAACTAATACAAATTAACCGAATTTTGGTGACTAACCAAAAACTCTATAATTGGGTATAACATATCGGAACTGGTTCAAATGACTAAAATAAATTAAAACTAACTGAAAATAAGCCTTTTTTGGGGCTTTTGTTTACTTTTGGTTAGTTTTAGTTAGTCGTTTAACCGACTTTCGGTTAATTTCAGTTAGTTTTAATTTATTTTAGTCATTTGAACTGGCTCCTATTATTACCAATTTTAGTTTTTTTGGTTAGTTTTGGTTAGTCATTCAATCAACTTTCGGTTACTTTCAGTTAGTTCCAATTTATTATCGTCATTTGAACCGGTTGCGATACGTTATAACCAGTTTAAATGATTTTGGTCAATTTAAGTTAGTCTCCAGACTTAATCTAATATTTTTAATCTGTGCCGATACGTTTAGCCCTTTTTGGTGCTTTGGATACTTTCGGTTAGTTTTGGTTAGTCGTTCAATAAATTTTCGGTTGATTTCAGTTAGTTTTAAATTATTTTAGTCATTTGAACCAGGTCCGATACGTTATAACTAATTTTAATGTTTTTGGTTAGTTTAGGTTAGTCGCCAATATTCGGTTAATTTGGGTTAATTTTAACTTACTTTAATATTTGAATCTGTTCCGATACATTTTAGCCCGTTTTGGTGCTTTTATTTGCTTTTGGTTAGTTTGGGTCAGTTTGGGTTAGTTTGGGTTAATTTGGGTTAGTTATTCAATCAACTTTCGGTTACTTTTAGCTAGTTCCAATTTATATTAGTCGTTTGAATCGGTTCCGATATGTTTTAATCAAATTTAATGTTTTTGGTTAGTTTTGGTTAATCCTTTTGGTTAGTTTTAACTTATTTTAATGTGTGTAACCTGTTCCTATACGTTTTAGCCCGTTTTGGTGCTTTTGGTTACTTTTGGCTAGTTTTGGTTAGTCGTTTAGTCAACTTTCGATTAGTTTCAGCTAGTTCCAATTTATTTTAGTCATTTGAACGGATTCCGATACCTTATGATCAAATTTAAGTTTAAATAAACAAACTAACACGATCTCTCACGCGTAACGTCATGTGGCAAATGTAGCATGTACTTTTTCACTATTTGAGGCCCTATATTAGGATAACAGAAACATTTTCAATGTTAAAATAACCTTAAATCGGCCTACAATAAAGCGTATTAAGGGAGTTTCTGTAAAAAAAGTCAGAGCAGCCATAATAACACAAGATTTCCATGACCGCCTGTTGGGAAAAAAAAGTGAATGGCTATTGCAATTTTTTATTTTTCCTGAACCAGTCCACCAACGAAACACGTTTTCATTTAATTGGTGCGGACCAACTATTTTAATTTTGAAGAACAATTCTATAATCATACGCAGATTATTTGGTGCAGGCCGCGTATAACCGCCACGTCAAGGTTAAAGTTGGCTGGCGAGGAATTTGCCGATCTTTTGCATCTGGTGTGGGTTTATCTGGGCCCTGACCACAAAGAAAATAGATAAATAAATAGTTGTCCTGTTATGTCACTAACACGCGTATCCCATATACTGACTAACTGTGTACCAATGTAATGTTCTGTTTGTGGAAGGCACATTGGACAGGGCGGCTACCAAAATTCAGTATCGTTTTCCTAGCAAACTGCCCTCACGGAAAATACCGATACTCCAGATCCAAATCATCCCTAGTTTATATCTTATCTTATACCACTACGTCATACGATTTCTGTAGACATTTTCTATTCTGTATATATAATACCTAACGCTAAGAAGCGACCTGTGGATCTTGAAATGAATATTAACAAATGGCAGTTAGGTAAGGCCTTAGTTCGGTAAGCGTCACTCCAACTAGTAGGCAGATCCTGCTAATAGAACACGGCTTCTAGGTGCAGGGCAAAATGTCAAATCAAGACGATAAACGTTAATTGACGTAAATCCCGAAATGTCAATCAGAAAAAGACAGTAATAAAAATGAATGCTACATTAGAGAAAACCAATATGATACTCCATGTTACGATAGTAAATGTCCACAAATATCTTTAACCACAAAGTAGCAATTGCAGCAATTACAAAATAAGGAAAGATTAAGTATTCCATAGGCATAAACTGTGGGTTTGTTTTTATTTCCCTTTACATTTTAAAGCTCTAAAATTTTTCTTCTTTCTTCTAGAAAGGCTAAACACTCAAGTAGAGCAGAAATGTTCGATTTACTAAATAAACATCGAAAACATGCTAGTATAAATAAAGGAAAGCAAAGACAGACTGTCTATGAATTTGGTCAATAAAATCCACTTGCCACAAGTCAGGTACAGAATGAATTAAAATTAGAAGTCACTATTGAAGTAAAAATCTTAAGCTAATTTAATGATGTTGACAAGAATATTTTCAAGACAAAATTTGTGATTGAGCTCCTGAAATCCACTTAATATTAAATATACGATTTCATTTTAGTCAATTACATGTGTGAGCCCCTTCTCTCTATCTGGAAGATAACGAATTAAAATAATATCGTAAAAGCATCGTCGAATGACTACAACGAGATGTGTATGTAAATTAATGGATTTAAACCCTGACTAATTATTATAAAAGCAATAGTACACCATATAATGTGACCCATTCTTATAATGGCTAATTTTCTCAATATTTAATTATAATATCCAGCATGAAGATGAGTATGGGTATGTGAATAAAATTTTAATAACAGAATGATAGATGAAATTTAATAATAGAATTGTGAATAGAATTTGTTTTTATTTAGCAAAAAAAGTACTAGCTAGCCTTTCCTGACCATTACAATTGTTCAAAAATTATTTTTAATGACTGTCTTGGTATAGCATTTATCTATTGAGGTAACTCTTCCTATTTATTGGGCATCCATCATCACGTTATTTTTCTTAGTTTGTAACATGAAACAAGTTAAATAAAAGACGACAATTTAATTCTCGATTTTCTTTCGGAATTTGAAGTCTTCGCCTCTATTATCCCGAGTTAAAATTAAACTTCGTTAAAACGTGCCATGCTTGTTGAGGATATCTGGATTTACAAAATAACCACTTTAGAAGAACTGAAGTGTAAAAAACGCGTAAAATTGTTAGAAAACGTATTTCTTAATAGTACGTACAGACCCTTTCAAAAGAACCATTTAAGTTGTTATTGTTGTTGTGTGCATTTGCTTATTTTGAGGAGTTGAAAGTCATTGCAAGAATATTGTTTTTCAATCAATATAAAATATTTCTATGTTTCTTGTAACCTAGAAGGTTGGTCTCAAAATAAAATTAAAACTTGACGTGATATATTAAGTTGTGGAAAGACTCTATTTTCATAAAAGTTACATGAAATATTCCTACCCTCTATCTTTCTAAGGGAAGAAATACCAAATGTGCGGGTATTAGCAAATTATGACCAACATGATTGTCATTATGTGTTGCACAGTTTCAAACTCTATCGCAAATTGAATTTCTAAAAAATTCACTCAAGTGACGAAAATATACCGCATTTATATAAAAAATGTTTAGTGAATTAATTAATTTGTGTCATTGCAATAAAGAATCTTCGTTGGGAATTGACTGAATTCATGTGGCAATTATTACTTTTATAAGTCCGTGGGTTTTAGGTAACTTTACCTCTCGTATTCGACGATAGTACCATTGATTCAGAAAATAGTACAAGATGCTTTTGAAGAATTGAATAGACAGTGAAGATAATGATCGCTTCAAAATTATGTCATGGAACGTCTGCGGTCTTAGGGCTAGCAGGGCTAGAGATCCAGGAACTTCTCTTGGCCTTGCAAGACATCAAGATAAGTAGATCAATGAACTTCAACGTACCCGGATATACAATCCAAAGATACGTCAGACCCAATCCCAAAAGAGGTGGGGCCGCACATAACGAAACTGACCACAAAAATATAGGAGTCGACAAGTCTTCAGGGGACAAATATTAGCTAAGGAGACTGAGACAGCTGAACATCGAAGATCAATCAGCCTGGCAGAGGGCACACCGCACTGCTCAAGACTCCTATCCCGCCTTTAAGAGCCGCAGGAGGTTTGGTGTACGCGGAAGTGAAAGAGCGGGGGGGGGGGGGCAAAAAGCATTTTCTAAGAAAACAAAAAACTTTCCCGCACTGGTGCAAAGCGCTAGTCCGGGCCGATTAAGTTTCCAATATCAACATGTTAACATATGTAATCTTTTGTATGAGCTCTAATAAATATCGTTGTCTTTGTGTATATGTTGTTGCAAGTAATTCAATCAGAAAAGTATCTGCGTAAACTTGTACCACAGATCTATATACGTAGCTATATAGATCTGTGCTTGTACCTATGTTACTTGTAGCAGTCCGCAACATCGAAAAGTAAGACATTTTAACCTTATAAAATGTTAATGGATGAAGTAATGATTCGATTAATGATATGATAAAGATCATCATACTTTCTGAAAGGCTCTATGGAAGTGCCCATAAAAATTAGTGCGGGTGTTTTGTAGGATACTGTAATAGGTATATCCACACTTATCCAATGCGTCATTTTTTTTTTAATGCTAAAAGTTGTAGTTGGTCCCCGATTAAAATATTAAAAATCAAGTAGATCAAGATGGCAATCATTTACCAAAGGAAAATCTTCAAGAACATACACTGTAAGGCAGACGATCGATATCTCTTGTCCCTCCATTAGAATATTTTCTGTGGAATAATCCTCCATCCATAATAAGCGTCTGTGATTAATTTAAACGATTGAAGTATTGTTTGGCGAATAATTATTTATGAATCAAGAAATCATCAGGCTTTGCATATTAAAGCAGTCAATATCTTTTTTTTATTTATTGATATCATTAGTGGATGTTTTCATTATTCCTGCTGTCTGTTTACAGCAAATGGCTTGGTGCTTTTAGCTGGTGATTTTAAGAAGATTTTTATAGCTTCAATGCTACACAATTTAACTAACAACATATATTTAGGTTGAAATGAGAAATTTTGTAAGGTGAGTCTCAAAAGTCCAGCTCTTCAGCCTATGTGCAGGTAGTTCTAAAATCATACTACTTCAATTTGCTTAACAGAATATTAACCAGGTTTGTATTGAAGTACTATTCTAATATATGGCTCCATTTTTTTTCTCCGAAACCAGATTATTACTTATGCGGTTTAAATTTCCAGAATAGCGATGAAACGAGTACTTCTTATTTTTTTTTTAAATAGCGAATATATAATTTGATCGATTTTAGTGAGCTGATCGACGTTGTGAGAGGCAATTACAAATAAGTATACGCCGAACAACATTGTCGTACAAATCATGGTTCAATCTGCCTTGTCGATAACATGTTCAGATATTAAAACATATATTTCTTATAAAATATTTCCTCTTTTGTTTTCATTAGATAACTTATTTTTTATTTTGGGCATAATAATAATATTCCCCAAATCTATTCAATATTTGGGGATACAATTATTTTTTTGTAGATAATCTTTGGAGACAGATCCATTCACCTGCATGAATTTCACCAAAAATGATGTCTTTACAAAAGAGAATTTGCTCGATTCGCTATTAATCAAAAATTATGTGAATGTTGAATAGAACTGTGCGAAACTGTTTAAAATAAATACTCAAAAGTTTGGGTTTGGCTATTTTTAAAATATCACCCTATACGCCGGACCGTAGACAAATTTAAAACAAGCTTAAATTACCTAGCTCTCCACTGTAGACTGGCACCAGTCTATTGGACAGGCGGGGATCAACTTATATTTTTAATTCTGTAAACTTCGGCAAAGTGCTTTCGGCTGTTAGGCCATCATCAGCGTTGTTCGGCAGTTCAGAACAGAAGGTTTATCAGCCTCGAGAAGGAAATTGTGAAACCACGAGAACTAAGAATTTAGGTTGTTGTATTTAACAAAATTTATAGTAACACGTTAAAATTCTTGAAATATATACAAATGGAAAAGAATAATTTTAAAAGTTATAGATGGTGAAATGCATGCTACATGTTTGAAACGCATTCAAAAAATTGTTGAAGCGAGTTTGTTAAAATATTTTCCTCTCTCAAAAATCGTAATGACGGTTCTCGAGGATGTATTTCAAAATACGCAATACACATCTTAAAATGTGGGCAAACTTACCTTTCATTATTTGCATATCCTGCCACGAATGCAGATTTTCTTCTGCCGAAGTCAGGTCCAGGGTCGTAAGTAAGAGTAACAAAAGATCTGTCCATTACATTAGGCGCTGACCGACTTTTAAAAGGTAAAAAAATCTCGTTAAAAATCTGTGAATCACTTAATTCAGTTTCAATTTTTTCATATACCGTTACGTCTTTATATGTGTCAAGGCAGTTTTCATAGTCATTGTAATATTCGCGAAGTTTGTAAGTCAATTTACTATTAACCGAAATATCGATATTTGCTAAGACATTCGGCTCACTAACACTTTTGCACACGTCATTTGAAGTATTAGAGGGATATTGAACTAAAAAAAACTCATCACCTTCACACACATCTTCGTTACCCTGACTGTCATAAGACTTTAATTTTTCAAGTTTAGAATCAAGGCAAATATGTTTAGAATTTGTCAGAAATTCTGTAGGCAAGCATGGTTCCGATAAACTTGGCACTTGTTTCTTGGCACGCGATATTGGGAAGTTTGTGTGCAACTGATTTGCATTACTTATATCTATTTTAGAATTTGTTGGTGTCACATCGTCCATGCCGCAATAGTCGGATTCGATTGTTTCAATGTTGACATTGTTGTCGAGAATTTGTACTGTGGAAGGTTTCAAAATTTCAACTTTGATATTATCTTCGGATAGCGATTCATCCATACAAGTTTCATAACCATCTTTATCATATAATGATAGTTTTTCACTCTGTGTTTGACTGTCAATCTTCTCTAATTGTACTGCGCATTGATTTTTTAAAATTAACTGAATATTGTCACAACCGCCGTTTTTTTCGCTATGGTCTAAATAGTTATCGTTTGTACTTTGAAAACTTATGTCGATATCACTGTCACCGATACTATCCCTATTTAACTCTTTTATATTTAAATAATTATTTTCTAAAATATCGGCGTTCGAAACGTGGTTGTGACGATTGAAGTTTTTTTGACCGAAATCTTCAACTTGAGAAGTAGATGGAGAATGATTGAATGAATGATCGTCTTCAATGAAGATGGGAACTGTGATTAAGTCTTCTTGAAATTCTTCGATGCATTCTTGAAAATCTTCTAAGCAGGTTTGGTCGTCTTCGGTCTCCTGGAAATAATAAAATAAATAACAAAGCTATCGCAAAAATATTTTGGCGTCTATATTTTTCCTCAGACATCCAAATTAGAAGAGCTATAACATTTATTTCATGGAGACATAGAGTTGCTGTTTTACCTAAAGACGTAATGTAATTAGACCATATTAATTATATGTAATGACCTTAACTAACTGATTAGTTATTAGAAATCTGATGCGATCAAATTCAACACTTTGATTTGAGTTCATCAAATTGCGCCCTAAAAATATTATTTCACTAAAAAACTCACGGTTCAGTTCATTTCGTTAAACTTGTTAGTTCTATGTATACAGAGCATTATAAAATGTAATTCAGCTACATAATTTTCAAGTACACATAATTTTGTGGGTATGAATTTTAATTAAATGAGTCAAAACAAATCTGGCAGTATCGAAGGCACGATTATGCAAAATTTTCCTTTAGCATCGTAATCAAAGAAGAAACATGGGATATTATATACCACTTGTGCAGGAATATTTTAAATAGTTGTTCCGTGATCTCGCTGAACTAAACATAGCACTGTAGTGTTTGTCTAAATATCAAGAATGACCGCACAGAATAACAAACAGAAGATTTCGATAGCAATTCCGATTTTATTAACACCATGGAACTTTCTCCGCGGGCAACGATTTCTAACCATTTCAAGTCTCAATCACTTGAATTGATTAAATGGTGAAAATTTATATCAGTTTAGGAGAAAACCAAAAAGAGGAATTATTGCAGTAGTTTAAAATAAGTTGAAAATCCTTATCCACAAAAATTAGGTCAACAGGAATATTTTGTAATCATAAATGATATTTTATAACACCTATATAAAAAGAAATTATATGAAAAAAATTGCTGGTTTTCCGCTATGTTCTCTCTATAATCTAGGAGATAATTCAGAAGAAGTATTATAGTAGCGTGTAGATGATCAATAATATTGTCAATTCCTCCACAATATTAATGCCCTATATTGAAACGGGCATCAATATGATTCATTTAAGCCCATCTTTATTCCCACCATCACACATTCTGGAAAAAATATTCGTGCTGCATGGTCGGGGCTGATTCAGTGGTTCGAAATGTTCCTCAGTTCGAATTTGGATTTTCTAGCATTGAAAAGTTCAATGCTAGAATGCGAACACAAAAATCGAAGAGGAACAGAAAAAGACGCTGGTCCAAAGAGTGTTACATGTTGAGAAGCCGCTTTACACATGAATATTTGCTGAATATTTTTCATTCTACAGAACCGGACGACTGCAAAAACTTTCTTCGAATGACGAAGAAGGCTTTCGAACTTTATTACAGCTAGTTAGACTCAACATCCAGAAAAGATATACTGTTATGCGCGAAGCTGTCCCTGCAATCCAAACTCTCCCTCCCTATAACATTGACATACGTAGTCTGAAATAGATTTGAAAAACATGAAGTTTATGTGTGCAATCGCACCGCAAACATTGAAATACATTATTGCAGAAACCTGCAAAGTAATAACACAGGCACGGAAAACCGATATATAATATTCAGGTATATATTAGTTTTTCATTATTCTTCTAGACAGTAAGCAGCAAGTAAAAATAGAAAATAAGGACAACCAGACTGCAAAGTATACAGGTAGTTCAAAAATTTTACTAAAAAAGACGTAAACAGGATTACAAAGTATCTATTTCGTCAAGAGAAATTATTATAAAATTACTAGATCATTAGCTTAAAATGGAGAACATTTAAAAAAATCTCTCGCAGTTTCTCTTTCAGCATTCTCTCCATGTTCCAGACACCTGATTGTTGAAGGGTTTTCTGAAATTGTTTCTTGTATACGAGGAGTGTAAGAGTTCACGTAATTAGATAATGAGGCTTGATTCATATTATGATGAAATTCGTTGGGTCATGGAGATGATCCCTAGCTTGGGGGAGTACAGCGACCTGCAGCTAGGTGCTAATGACAGGGAAGTCAAATGTGATACGAAAAGCGGAGGTGACAACATGGATTGCGATGGCATCAAAACCGCACTCCATACTTTATTAATGTGTCCAATTCTGCATCAAACAAAGTATCGCTAATAAATTTGTCTGCAAAACGTCTTTGGTCTATTTTTCTTATTTACCAGTACCAATTTATTCGCACAAATATTATTGAAAACGTATACATTTTATAAGGCTGAAGTAATTTTTTTACAAGAAAAGTCAGATAGATCACTTTGCTAAATATTAAATGCATATAAAAAAAACATAAATTTTACATTTGGGTCTTCTATTAAGAGATCGGCAGAATGTATGGAAGAAGACTTTGAACATCTCGGTATTTTTAATTGTCTATAGGTCTCCCAGCAGGGTAGATGGTATCCAGGTCAAAGTCTTCTCCTTTTATTTGAGCAATCTCTGTTCTTATTTAGGAACGTTACGACAATGAAATAATACACGTTTATTAGAATATTTAGAATAAATATTAAGCGTTTTCTGCTTTAAACAGTAGCCATTGTGTTTTCATTATTTCTACTTTTATAACTTGCTCCCCCCTTTACTGGTAAGTAAGAGTGTCCGGAAACAAAAGACTTATAATGTATGACTCTGAGAGTATAAGCACATGTGTGTGCAAACAGATGCCATTTTGATATTGCGATTTTGACCTCCGCATTCGAGGATGAATTTTGAATATCTGTTTCCTTAGTTTAATTTACCGGCATAGTGATTAATTTGCCACCCCTTCTTTTATTTGATATAGCTCGAGGTAAGCCTTCCATCCGAAGCTCCCAAGCGGTTTTTGAAAAGTAATTTGCAAAACGTTACCATGACACATAATTCTTTTGATAACGTATAGTTCCATATCCTAGAAGGTTTATTAGGATTCTGAGTTGATGAAATTCGTCCTTTATTAACAACATTTACTTGTACGTTAATGTAAGCAGTTTGTAAATTAAAATCAGGTATGTTATAAAAAGTCTGAAAGGTGTTTTTCTTCTTTCAATAGTTATTCCATCAAAGAAATTATTTTCAGAAACAATCTACCACGAAAATGTACTGAATTTCTTTTCATCTTAGACTTAGATCTCTTCCAACACAGCTTATTTTGTTTAGGTTCTTAACCCCTACTGGATTCAGGTTCCACACTGTAAATTCCATTTTCTTCCGAGCCTTCCCCAGATGTAGGAGCAGAAAACTCATTATCTGATGTTGGATAGAATCAGACTAAAAATCTGTCTCCAATTCGCTTGGTTCGCAAACACTAGATGTATCAGACAATGACATTTCCAATCTATAACAAAGGATCTCTATTAGTTCATGCAATACAAAATTCTTTAAGTTTGGCAACACCGCTAAGTAAAGCAGCAATGCATATATTTATATCCCAACTAGGTTTTGGTAATGCATGAATGTTTAGGGTTGCTATTGGGTGATCGCAAACGAACTCCAATGACGCCCTTTTTGAATAGCAAAATAATATATAGGATTATAACGAGATTATTTAATAAAAATTTGAATTATAATAACAAACATTAACAGGGAAAATTAGAAAACGGGTTTGTGAAAGAAAGAAAATATTAAACGTATTGTGGAATTTGTTAGTGTTTAAACAGGCCGGCCCTAGGTATGCAAATTAACAAAGAAAAGTTCTAAAATAATAAAATTCGCCTATAAAATTGGAAGGCATTGGTATTATAAAAAAAATTAAAAACGCACTTTTACATGTAAACCTGCGAGAAGCAAGTAAAACGGGTCGAGCCGGGCGCTGGGAATATGAGGCACACTTATTTACTTCTCTTTTTAATACGTTTTTTTAATGTGTAGGAACGAAATTTTAATAGTTTCTTGTCTCATCCATACATCAAATGGGGACTTTCATACAAAAAAGCCGCAGCAAGAAGCAGAGCACTCGCTTTGGCTAGAGACTGGGTTCACTTCCACTTGCCAAATCTAGAGACTGGTTTTCCATTCAAATTTCAACATATTGTGACATACACTTGCTTCACCTACACTTTGTATATTTTCTCAATTATACAAGAAATTGAGCATCCCAGTAATCTTCCTGAGCTAAATGAAGTTAAGGATATATCCTAAAACTTCAGCCACAGGTGCAACTCGCAGGGAAGTCGAGACGACTTTCTTACAAATAGGTAAATTCTTTGGTTACGATTTAATCACTAGACATGATTTTAAGGAGGGTCGAACCTTCAAACTTAGTGCTTTAGTATCATCAGATTCTCGTAAATTGCGCGATTCTGATTAGTTTTTGGGCTGGAAGGTGATTGTGACCAAATATATTCAAGTAAACCTTAACTCTCTTATCTCCTAATAACAATCAAATAACAAATTGGGCTAATGTCCTTTAACTGTACAAGTAAAGAGAAAATAGATGTATAAAAAATGACCATTTGGGTTTTATTGCCAGTACTAACTGGTCACTTAAGAAATTGTAATCATTCAAGATAATCGGTTAACAAACGTCTACTTTAGAACCTACTACAAAACAACGTCAACTTATCAGGGTCCTAACCGACAGTGGCGATAAATCATTCTCTATTGTTACGATCACGTCCAAACAGCGTTGGCCTTTAGGTATAACCATTGTATAAAAAGAAAATGGTATAACGAATGTGCCTTGGGCAGGGGCGTTCCGATGTAAAACGATTTTTACTAGAGTAGAATTGCTTTAATGTTATTGCCCATGAAAGTATTTGTTTGTCTGTTTTATTAATATTTGGGTTAGCTTAGGTTAGTTAGTTAGTTATTAACGTTAAGAACAGTCAAGTGAAAAACCTTTCCTTGTATATAATTTATCAACTTACTATAAATTATTCGGTTTCTTTTCCGTAATTTTAATCAAATTAAAATAATCTATATTTACTCGGAATCATCTGGGAATTTGGCAAAAACAACCAGCTCACCAGGTGATAAATGACATAGCCATACGACGTTTTTGACGTTTATTTGGAGCCAATAAAATCTCGGGAAACCTGACAATTGGTAAATACCTAGTTGCGATATAAATAGCAGCAGAAGCAAGACCTCGATCTCACTATTAGTAAAAATACAAGTGTTCACTCACCGCCACACAAGATTGCACAAACCCAGCCATAATAAAAGGCTGATTACACTTGAAAATTAATAAACGTTAGATGTAGGTAACACAACGCAGGTTACCGGGGAATGCAAAATTTAAAACGGTAGACTGACCCCAGGCCCATAGGCCACTTTTATGCACAGAGCATGGTTATTTGGACCACTAGAAAATAAAAGATAGGCTGAAATAATACTTATTACCTACCTAAAGGAGCATTTACATTACGCAAGCACAAGCGAACGATCGTGCTCGCTAAACTTTCGTTCGTTAGATCATTTTCGTTTACATAGAGACGAATATTGCTGAAAGTGAAAACATTCGCGTTTGTAATATTCCGTGTATTTTCGCGATAATGTTAGACGAAGAAGAAGACGTGACCTTTTACTATGCTAGTTTCATTTTGTTTCAACATGAAATAGAGAAATAAATACATCGTAAGCGATGGTGAATGACAGAGTTCCAGAAGAATATATAGTGGCAATAGTTTCCTCAGCGATTTAGCGGTCCAGGAACATTTTGGTCATTCCTTAGGATGAGTGTCGCAGATTTAATTTTTTTGCGAAGTAAAATTGAAGCTCAAATTATGCGAAACGGTACCTTTTTCTGACGGGCGATACCTGCAAAAGAAAGGCTAGCAATAACCCTTCGCTTTCTAGCGACGGGTAATTCATATGCTAGTTTAATGTATTTGTTTAAGGTTTTAAAATATTTGATATCCCAAATTATTCCAGAAGTATGTCGTGCAATTATTGACGTGCTTCAGGATTATTTAAAAGTAAGTACCTACTTATAGTGAATTAAATACGCAAACCCAAGTAACAAAAGAAGCCTTAATATGGTTTTCAAGACGTTGTTACAGCCAAATGAATAAGACTCACTTAAAACCTTCTGCTCTAGACATCTTCTTGTAGGCAAGATAAAGGCCCTCTTACAGCCAAAGGGCCCACTCCTATGAGGGTTTCAAGACCAAATCTTAAAGCTTGTTTAAAACAAACTTGCATTAAAATCGATTCTCTTCTCATTGCCTTAAAGGCAATCATAAAACTTGTAGCAAGTGTCATTTAAAACCATAGGATTTATAGTGATCTAAGATTAGGATGAGTTTAAGAACTCTGAGATTTATAACATCTTTAGATTAATTTATCATAACCTGTAAACCAGTTATATCAAACAAATGTCCGTCATGTGATGTCGTCTAGTCGGTGATGCATTCCAACTCCTATGAATAAACATGGAGGAAATGCAATACCTAAATCTGGTAAATTCGCCGAAATAGGAGACAAAAATTTTAAAGCAGTCGACTTTTTGAAATATGGAAAGATACCTTCTAAAAATTAAAGGGCCTTAAATTTACTGCTTTTTTAAATAATTAAATTATTATTGACTAATTCTAAACAAGGTGGAATTATTATAAACAAACTTAAAAATGTTTGTTTGTAATCTTATATTTTATTACTGTTAAAATCCTCCTATTTTTTAAGGTAGGAACTGCGAAATTTTGATAAAATTATTGAATAATATTACCTCTCTAAAATATTTCCAATATGGAGGCTTGTGCTGTTTGTAAAAATATGGCTTCTTATCATTTAAAACCTCAAGGTTTCTTAGAAAGAAGGCATAAATCCTGTTAGTTTTGTCATAACCTTTTATTTACTGTCATTAATCTGTTTACTCCGAACTGTTCCTTAGAGTAAAGCTTCTTAGTCTTGACCAAGGTTGCTCGGCCTGCCCATAAAACTACTTGGCCTTATCACGGTGTCGAATAAGTCTTCTAGCGCTGCGATCAAGTTTTCCGCACCCAATTAGATCACCATAACCCCAAATTTTGTCCAGTTTTATGTTGATCTACATTTTCATTTATTTTTTATTATCTTTAAAGATTGCAACTTTACTTTTTTTTAAATTACCACTTCTTGTAACTTGTAAGTATTTATGTGAAATATTTTCCATTTTTAAGGAAATTATATTGAACATCACTACTGAATCACGACAGATAGTCAGAATGACAAGATGGCCGCTTTAAAAGAGCTCTAGGCAGTAGGAGTTAAAGTAATGGTTTAGGAAAGCAATAGAAAAGTCCAATAGGATTTTGTAAAGATTATATGGCCTTAATGAAGCAATATATTTTCCCAGTAATCCTAATACAGTCTTTTAAGTAGCCAATCTAAGACTTGAGCTTTATTGCTATCTTATATAAAACTGCAAGTTTTATGAAGTGCTTAAAGAATATGTTTTAAATCCAACTTAAAGCTACAGTCTTAAGACAGATTATTTTAAAACTAAACATACTTTAAATCCTCCAGAAAATCAACAAGGTTTAAGATTGATAACACAAAGGCCTTGTTAAAGCTAACACAAGAGTAACCGGTCTCAACTCCATGGACACTTAATATTATTGCTGCCAAGGCTGCTTTAAAACTTATTTTTAAGAATAAATGGACTTTAAGGTCTGTTAGCATGTTTGAAGGTGTTCATAAAACCCCAGTACTTCTGCCGACCATTTTAAAACCATTATAAACCTGATATAAATCTAACTAGCATTTAAATTGTTACTTGGGAATAAAGTTATTAAAGAACTAGAAAGTGATCTTTATTAAAGCAAAGTTAGTAAATTCTACAAGACGTCATGTTGTATTAAGATATTAAAATTTGAAACGAAACCTGCTAAATCTCTTTGTGTAGGTAGTATTCTGATTCAAGTCTTCTTGGTAAGCAACCTTGATAGTATTCACTTGTATCTATCTCCATAATTTTCTAGAAGAAGCAAGACTTCAAGAAACCTTTACACCTCGGTTGGTTCTTTTGATAGAGAAGAGAACGGTATTATTATTAGTGGAAGCTAGAGAGATGATGAAGAATCGAAAAGTCCCGCGGAAGAGTGCCGTCAATTGCTAAAATATTTGGAAATAATATGCGGAGTATTTGTCATTTACAGGGCAAGTTGCATGACAGAATGATTATTGTTAAACATCAAAATAAATTACAGTTAAAGTACCAGTTGTGACTAAGGCCGGTACCATAGAACGCATAATTTTACAAACTATTATCTAATTACTTAATAATGTATTCTCAGTTTTACTTTGAATATGCGTATGCCTCTCCTAAAGTTGAATTAAACAATACCATCTTAATCTTCAATAAATATTTTTCACTTACTTCTTGTTCAGTGTTCACTTTCTTTTTTACTTCTGGTACCTCAACTTGCAATTCTTCAGCTATTTCAGCCCAAGCGCCATTTTTCTTATTTAGCAAATAATAGGATTTCGATGTAGGATCCTACATACATTCCTTTGTCCTGTACGCCTTTATTAACTTCAAAACATTCTCATTAAATTGTCCATTCCATACTTAAAAGTTTAATTTTAACTTTCCATCTCGTACTAAATAGTTTCTTTAATACCACATGGCTAAACTTGTAAATGCGTAATTCTACTAGTCTAAACAAAATCTAAATTGTTTTGACGACTTTATGTTTACACATATATTTCATTGGGCGCTATATTTTGATTTAAATAAAAATTAAATTTAGAACAATTTCAGGTACGCAACTATTGGAAAGAAGAATATTTAAATACAAACATAGCGGCGTAATACCAAAAAAAATTTTTTTTTCGCAGTAAAATTTCGTATTATTTCTCAGTTAATATTTTTCCTAAATATAAACTAACAAAGTCAGAAGTGGCATAAAACTTCAAGTTTGCGCCTTGGATAAAAAGAGACCAATTAAAAATTAAAAACATTTTTGTGTTGGTTTGTGATTTATGATTTCTAGTTCAAGTGATTGTGTGTGACTGTATGTACTATTATGGATGGTGCAAAGGTAAAAACGACCCGCTCCTATACGCCGCCCTCACCGCCGAAACGCGGACGACAGCGTAGCAGACGGCGACGTTCTTCAACATCAAGCTCTTCTTCGTCTGCTCGTGCAGCAAATTTCATCAAGACGATCGGCGAATTGGCGAACTATTTAAGCAGTGTCGATGCTTTACGGCTTTACGACCAATCAAAGCTGATTCTCAACGAGTTTAAACTGCTCTGTTTTCAATTACATCAACATCTACTGTGGGAGACGACGCACAATTATTGGAACGCCATCAAGGAGCGTATCAAAACTTCGATTCTAGAAAAGTATCAAAAAGAATTTCCTGTTTTAATTGCGGAGAAAATCATAGAGCGCGAGATTGTTACAAAGCACGTATTGAATGCAAGCTCTGCCATAAATTAGGTCACACTCAAGGTCAGTTTCAACGAAATGGAGCATCTACGGGGAGGTCGAAGGAAGAGACGGACAGTGGTGGCAGTTGATAGCATGAAACCCAGGATTGTTTTTAGATGCTAGTATATGACTAACAACAGTAAAACGGTTAGTAAATGACTAACACTGCGAAAGGTTAGTATACGACTAACAAAAGTAAAACGGTTAGTAAACGGCTAACACTAACGACTAACATATAAAAAGAATGATAAGCACCCAGTTGACCTGTGATGTCTCTGTGATATCCTAACTTGAGCTTATTCATAGAACCGAGTTTTATCACAGTGTTTTATAGCTTATCTGCAACTGATCCCATTTTTCGTTGCAGAGCCACGATGTAACTTGGTTTTTGTGTTTGGGTTAAAACTGGGTGACACCTTTATCTCTTCGTTAGCAGAAATATATCCCATTGGGAATCTACGGATATATTTGGCATATAACATGGTTTAGGGAAGTTTTGTCAGAGCTCTTGCCCAGGGTCATCTTTGTTTCGTCATAGTTTCATCTCTGGAGTGAAGTTCCGGCCAGCACTCGTTTGCCGTCAATTTCTAGTCTCTAAACAGTCTAAACACGGATTCACGGAAAACGAGGCTAGGAAGATCTCGCGCGCGCGCCCGTTGTCGTCGGTCGTCGGCCCAAATCGGTTGCCGCCATGTCAGTCAGAGTCAGATTGGTGCATAGAAAAATATACGATTGTTTCTGTTTCTCTGGCCATTTCCATTTTTTTTAGTTTTCTTGATCTTGTTTTTAGGTGGTATGTGTGTTTTTTTTAATATATCTATATATTTATCTATGTATAAGTTCATATCTTTTATCTATGGTATGTGGTTGACGTTACGATTGTCGCGACGCGGCCGCGGTTGTGATTTTTTGATTAAAAAATTATTATTCACATATTTGTTGTGGTGTAGTTATGTGAATGCGGATTACTGATTTACCGTAATTTATTATTGTACTGCACATTAGTAGTGTGTAAAATCAAGAGTATTTGCAGGCATTTGTAGATGAAATGAAATGTATTTTGGAAAATGGGATAATAATTAATAATAAAGTAATACGAGTTACTATTAAAGCTATTATTTGTGATGCTCCAGCAAGAGCATTTGTTTCTTGTGTTAAATCTCATTCTGGTTATTTTAGTTGTCATAAATGTACTCAGGAGGGGGAGTATATTAATAATCGAGTTACTTTCCCAGAAACCAATGCTGTTTGGCGAACAAATGATAGTTTTCGGTTGCGTATACAGGAAGAGCATCATAGGGCAGAATCCCCATTAGAAACCTTGAATATTGGGATGGTTACACAATTACCATTGGACTATCAGCACTTGATTTGCTTAGGTGTTGTAAAAAAACTTTTACGTATTTGGACAAAGGGCACCAAAGACATAAGAATGCCTCATGAGAATATTGTGCAAGTCTCAGATATGATGAGTTCTTTTACAAAAAATATCTCAGTTGATTTTGCACGTAAACCAAGATCCTTGTTTGAAGCAGATCATTGGAAAGCAACTGAGCTAAGACAATTTCTACTGTACACTGGACCAATTGTACTTAAAAATAACTTACCTATTGATAAATATGTACACTTCTTATCTCTTCATGTTGCAACAAGAATTTTAATTAGTGAAGAGATGTGCCAAACGCTTAACGATTATGCTAATTCACTTTTGGAATTTTTTGTGCAAAAATTTGCTTTTTTTTATGGAGCTGAAAATCTTTCATATAATGTTCATAATCTTATTCACATTGCTGCTGATGTAAAGATACATGGAACTTTAGATTCCTTTAGTACTTTTCCTTTTGAAAACTACTTGCAAAAATTAAAATTAAAAACTAAAATATCATCTAGACCCTTACATCAAGTTGTAAACAGAATCATAGAACAGGAACTAAGTGCTGATAATTCAGTAAGTAATCTCAAGACCTACCCTAATTTTTCTTTTCAGAGTAATTCATCAGATATAAAATATATTAATATTTCAAATAAATTACACATCAAAACACGCTCTCCTGATAATGTATGTATGCTAAAAACTGGCACTGTTATTTTTATATCCAAAATTATAAGACAAAATGACACTTTTAGATTTTCTGGTAAGAAATATGACCAAATTTCTTCTCTTTATGGTCATCCTGTTGACTCAAAAAAAATTGATATTGTTAAAATAAATGTCAATTATTCAGTAAATATAGTGGATATTACCTTGGAACAAATTAAGTCTAAATGTTTGGCCTTACCATTGTCGAGTGAAGAGTATGCAATTATACCAATTGCTCACACTTCATAATCAAAATATTAATTTACACCAATAGTATGCCAAGCTTTCGGTAATGTAAGCCTGAAATTGTAATCCATAAGCTGTATCGTTTAATTTTTACAAATTTTGAAATGAAATTTATTCTTCTTTCTTTTTCATAACAGTCATAACATAGACATAATTCATTCACAGACAAGATTGTCCTTATTTAATTAAAAAAAGCCTATAGGTACAAGCTTTTAAATGTCATGTCAATTTTTTTTATTGAAAAAGTCATTTTATATATCTAGTATACATGAGTTCCTTAATTGCCAGTTTTAATTTTGTTTTGATTTGTGTAACTTGTGGATAGTTGGATAGTGTCCGTCTGCACCTTAATGCATTGGAAGGTATTACTTATGTTTTTAATTTAGATTAAGTGTTTTGTTTTGTGGCATGTAACAATAATTAATCTAAAGCATTAACCACTTAGTGTAAACTGTTTTGTTGAGAACATTTTATTTGAACCATTACATTGGCGCAATAAAACATTTGTATTTGTGTTAGAAAGTAATTTTTTTTCTATACTTATTATCCCTTCTTAATAAAGTGACGTCTTATAAAGATATTTCATAGTG
Organism: Pissodes strobi; assembly: GCA_016904865.1. Classification (NCBI taxonomy): domain Eukaryota; kingdom Metazoa; phylum Arthropoda; class Insecta; order Coleoptera; family Curculionidae; genus Pissodes; species Pissodes strobi. The sequence goes on along the minus strand of MU183300.1, from coordinate 11,491 downwards.
TATGGCGTTACGGTACTGTATCCCTTAGTCTGTTACGGTAAACAATTTTGATTGGTCAGTCCTTGTGATAGACACACGCGTATGCTTTAGATATTCATATAAATAAATAAATAAATAATCTTTATTGCATTACAAGTAAATAAATAAATAAATAAATAAATAATCTTTATTGCATTACAAGTAAATGTAGTACAAAGGTGGAAAATACCGTGTACACATATTTTAATAACCACCATTTAGACAATAATAGATTAGAAACATTAAACTATTACAATAAATTGAAAAAAAATAAAACGCACCAGTAACCTAATAACCGATTTTCACAGAAATAAAGCCATACATACTATCACATATTTGTTATCACATTACTTAGATTGCGGTATTATTGGTTAAATTATCACATACATAGGCTTTCACCTTGTGTTTAAAAGCAGCATAGGTTAACGTCTTAAAACTACGTGGCAACTGATTATAAACATGGGCAGCAAGATACAGGAAGCATGATTTGAAAATCTGAGATCTATGTCTAGGAATAGCAATGGTATTCCCAAAACGCAGGTCCCAACCGTGCATATCTCCCCTTAGAGTTATCATGTTTGCAAGATATTTATTTTATTTATTTATTTCAAAATCTTATTACAAAAAAGATAAATACTTAAATATATACAGATTGTTTAACATTTAAAAGTTTATAAAGGCACCTAAGTGTTGCGACACTTGTATATGCCATAAAAGTCAGTTAACTTATGTAACAAAATATTTCTAAGAACTAAACTAGCTCAAATTAATTCATGAATTTTATTATTATCTTTATTCATTCTTTATTCATTACTTTAAAATTATAACTAATCAAATACAAATTGAAAAACATTGTAATTTTCAATAATAAATTTTTTACAGTCCTTATTAAATTTATTTCTATTTCCTATGTTTCTTATTACCTGGGGTATTATATTATAAACTTTAGGTCCTATGTAGCTGATAAACCTCAAATTAATGTTGTTATAGTTAACAGGTATTTGTTTATTTCCATCTGCCTTATTACGAGTGTTATAAATATGGTCTATACCATTCCATAAATTTTTATTTTTATAAATATATGAACAGACAGTGGATATATATAAAGTTCTAATGTTACAGTTTCAGAGAATAGTAAGTGGGATGGATATAATCGGTGTTTTTTGTATATAATTTTAAGTATAGACTTCTGAACTATGTTCAACTTGTATAGACAATTATTATACAGTCCACCCCATATCAAGATACCATATCGTAATAGCTGTTCAACGAGAGACTTATAAATATTCTCGATAATTGCCCTGCTTAAAAACTCCCTCAACAGATAGAATTTATGAATAAGTCTTCGTAATTTGTTAGATAAGTAATCAATGTGTGGCCCCCACTTAAGATGTTTATCCAAAATAATCCCAAGATACTTGATATATGGAACTTCACTTACTTCATGACCATCAATTAAAATATTTGTGTAGGCCGGTCTATTTGCGGCAGTTAATGAGAAAGCTACATAATTAGTTTTTGTTAAATTTAAGGTTAATTTATAGGTTTGTAGCCAGTTTTGTATAATTGCTAGTCCTCTCACTGCCTTATTTTTTACTTCATCCCAATCACTACCACTAAAGATAAGAACAGTGTCGTCTGCATAAGAAATAGCTTTACCACCTGTAGTCAATTTTAATAATGAATTTATATATAAAATAAAGAAGATGGGACCCAATACCGTCCCCTGCGGTATACCATTTCTTATTTTGAGTTCATTACTAAGTGTATCATTAGCTCTGACTTTCTGACTTCTGTCACTTAAATAGCTTTTCACCAGCTGCAACACCGTTCCCCTCACTCCATTATGTTCCATAACTCTGATAAGTCTGTCATGAGGAACAGTGTCAAAAGCCTTTGCCAAATCAATGAAAAAGCCCATGCACCTATTACCAACATTCAAATTCCCAACAACCTCCGAAACTAGACCGTACATTGCATCGGCGGTACTACAACCTTCGATAAATCCATATTGATTTGGCGAAAGAACAGAGTTCACCGTTAAAAACCCACCCAACCTAGCTTTAAAACTCTTCTCAAATATCTTAGCAAAATTACTTATTAGGCTAATTGGTCTGTAATTCTTGACACTAGCAACAACACCAGACTTATGGATCGGAATCACAATTGAAGTTTTAAAATCACTTGGTACAATACCTGTCTCAAAGATTAAATTAATTATGTGCAGCATTGGATCAGCAATCTCATTATGCGTTGATTTTATTATTTTAGAGGATATTCCATCATGTCCAGGGGAACTATTGTTTTTCAGCATTGAAATATGTTCGATTAATTCATTTTTAGTTAGAGGAGAGAGAAACATAGAGTTTGGTATGGCAGGCCCCAATGCGCATGCCTGATCAGGTGTCGCAATATGCTTCTCCATTTCTACACCAACGTTTATAAAATAATCATTAATATAATTAGCCATATCAAAATCACAATCAAAAGTTTCACCATTATCATTCAGTATGTTAATATTATTTTTCTACAGCCGCGCGCAAAATAACTAAATACTAAATTCAAATGAAATCGCAAAATCAACTAATGCCGTGGATCCTTATTTTGCGCTCTAGCGCGAACATGGAAAAGGAAATTCTCGCTTTTTCCGTCTAGTGTGCTGAATGGTCATGGAAACCGAAGATAAATAAATGACAGTCGTGCGTTTGTTACAGTTTGTTGCTGGCAATAAGTTTGTTCCAACCAGCGTCAGAAACAGTTTCTTACAGTCAGGATTCTGCGCAATAACTTAAATGCGTTCCAACCAGAGTTGCTAACCGTTAGCAATCGGTCAATTTTCTGTTCCATCTAAGATTCAAACCTGTTTGAAAACTATCAGAACGGTTTGCGGATTATCTTCTGACCATTGGTCCGGCGCATGCGTAATGCTGTTATTTTTATTGCAACATAACCAAAGTGCCAAATCTAAGATTAATTTAAATATTTTAGATAAACAAAGGCTCGTAATACCTACCTTATTTAACTGTAAAATATGAGTGACGAAGAGTAGTGAGGTAGGTGATATATTGTATATGGGAAGCAGTGATGACGATGATTTGGAATTGCTACTAGACGAGCGGAGAATTGCGGTGACTTTACCTTATTCTTCCATTTTAATTTATCTACTTATTAATAAAAATACAAAATTCAGGCAGTATGTATTTCCTTTAATATACAGGATATACCATGGATTTTATTTGGCGAGGGATTTGGACGAATGAATTAAAACAGAGATTATTGGCGTTCCTAGATGCAAATGATTATTATCAGCTGTTCCAACCATAGACATAAATTGATCAGGAAGCAGTTATTTTACAGACATGCGCATTGAGAACGATTTTCAAATCGTTGGAAATCTGTTTGTGATTCCAGGTTGAAACAAACCTAATCCTGTTCTAAATATGCCCGAAGCCCGAACATAATATGTCAAAACTGACAGTCATTCGCAAATTTCAGAATAAGTATAGAGAAAAATGAGCATTTCATTTAAAAAAATGCGGCTGTAGAAAAAGTTCTGTGTGTTTTTCGAGCGCAAAGTAAGATTGCCGTTTTCGAAAGATTACTGCGCTCCGCTACGCGTCGCGCAGTAACATTCTTTCTCAAGCGGCAATCCGTTACTTTGCGCTCTAAATACACAAATAACTATTTTTAAGTTAGAATTTTCATATGTTGCATCTTTTATAATTTCATAAATTTTTTTCATGTTATTTTTATTCAGTTCAATTTGACTTTTATAGTAATTATTTTTAGCCTTATTTACTAATTTATTAAGACAATTACGATATGTTCTATATTCGCTTTCCAATACTGCACTATAATTTCTTAACAATCTTCTTTTCATTTTATCTCTATGCCTAATTGAAGTAACAAGACCAGAAGTAATCCATTTTTTAAGTTTCTTACGATGGTTAACCATGACATCAAAAACAGTAGTAGATTCCTTTAGGAGTTTAAGGTATAAGAAAATAAAGTTTTTTGTTGCAACTTCAGGATTATGTACGTCAACCACACCTGACCAACTCTGGCTACTTAGCAATAGTTTAAATTTATTTAGATCCACCCTGGTCCTGGTAACAGAACCAGGAGTGTTTATATTTAGATTATTATTTAAAGCATTAGTTTTTTCAATATTTACATTAAGCATAGTCGGATTATGGTCAGTAATATGTGTATCAAGAATAAATGATTTTAGTTTTATATGTTTTGGTTTCAACTTCTGACTTACAAATATGTGATCTAAGCATGTATGGGTTTCCAAACGAGTAGCCGAGTTTACATATGATACATATCCAAGTTCAGCCATGGAGGACAGATAATACATTACATCGTTATCATTAAGATTTAAAATGTCTATATTGATATCACCCATAAAGATTTCAAAATCATTATTAGTGTTCAAAAGAAGATATTCATATACATCACCTATAAAGTTATGCTTTAAAATCGGTGGAGGCTTATAGGCAGCTGTTATTCCAAAAGAAATATTATTTTTTAACGTTATTCTACTAATCGTAGCCAATGACGAAGGCAGTTTATGATAGGAAAAGTCAACATTAATATTTGACTTCACTAAGACCAAGACTCCATCGTTTTTATTGTAATCTGCTTTGTTATAGAACGTATTATAGTCCGGTATGTTACATTGTTCAGTTGATAAAATTTGAAAGCATTCGCTCAAAATAATTACATCATTGGTTTGAAGCTTAAAGTTTTCCAGTAACAGAAGTAACTCATTGATATTTTTATTGATACTTCGGATATTTAAATGTAAAATGTTTATAAGTTTATTATTCCAGTCAATATGTTTATGTATTTGAACATCGTCCACCAATATTCCTTTTTCAATATCACTCAATTCCGTTAATTCCTGCAAAATTTCATCTTGAGCCAATAAAACCATCAAAAACTGTAATTAGTGTTACTTTTTAACACTTGAATGTGGTATTCAGTAGATGGACAATTTTTATCAGATGCTGCGTGATCACTATTGTACTGTGTTTTGAAACGAATATTAGCGAAACAACAATTCTTACACTCTCTATTATGATTATTGCAATCGGAAACGTCATGTTCTCCTCCGCATTTAGCACATGCTTTGCGATTAGTGCATAAATCACTTTTATGAAAGTAACCTTGGCACTTAAAACAGCGTGGCACACTCAAATCTTCATATACAGGATAACGCTCCCAATCGATATACACTTTTTTTGCAGTCAAAAATTCGTAATACAATCTCGGCGAACATTCCATATATATTGTAGAATCAGTATTCTTCCCTTTGTTTTCCCTTATATATGTGACATTAAGTAGTTCATTTGAGTTTATCCACTTATTCTGCTTTTTAATGGAGGCTTCAATATCTTCTGCAGTTTTTTCACCCCTATAACCAACTATCTTTACTTTAGGAGATCGCATTTTGGAAGTTTCAATGGTATATTTGTTTCCTAGGGACTTTTCAGCTGCACTTTTTAATATATTCATATCTTCTTTAGTCGCGCATTTAACAACTACGCTACCCCTTTTGGTGCTTTTTATATTTTTTACACCAATATTTAATGTAGTAGGATTAACATTTTTCTGAATATCTCCTTTTGTGATGTCAGTATTCTGGGCAGATTTCGGCTTCACTATTAATGCTGGAACATTCTCATTGTTTGTGGAATTTTTACCTTCTTTTACACTTGCCTTCAGCACCTCAGAAAAGGGCTTCTGCAACACAGACGAACTACCAGACGATGCAGACTTCAATTCATCAATATCTTTTTTTATGGTCTCAATAAGGTTTACCATATATGGCATTCTGGCTAAAAGTTTTCTGCAATCATCACATATGAATAGCAATAGTCGCCTCTGAATTGGCATACATCTCACCTCTGAAGCCGTTAGGTTAGCACAGGATTTATGTATTTTTCTTAAACATGAGTCGCATTTATAATATTGGTCCTCAGTGACCTCATCCCTACATTTAAAACACTTGGCTTCATTTTCATTTCCATCCATCTTTCAATAAAAATGTAAATACTGACCTGTCGTGTTTATGTTAAACATAAACAATTTTAAGTTCCTTATCAGTAAATGTTCTTTTTTTTTGCGACTTCGATCGAGTATGCAGTATGTAAAATGCAAATCAACCAAATATCAAAAGACCCAATATCAAAAATGCTGTGCCGAATTGTTCATTAGACTAATTGCCACCAAATTATCCCATGTGTCAAAAATCACAAATTAAAACACACTCGATCCGGTGAATTTTTAGAGTTTTACAGGACGAAAATTTAACACACAATCATAGAACGAACTGAAAAATTATTATTTTGATGGCTCACATGATCTCTCCTTGACAGGTTCTTTACAAAACGGACACATGAGTTCTGGACTTTTTGAATTCGATATTTATTTTGTTGCGTAAGAAAAGGTCCATAGACAACATCGACATAGCTGGCAATAGACAAGACCAGACTCTCCGTTAGAATTTTTTGATATGTGATGGTAACAAATTTCGATACTTGTAAATTGATTTGAGTTTATAATAAGAACGCTGACAAATGCTATTACCGTGAGAGTTAAATGTTAATTTAGAGTCCATAATTAATCCCAGATTTTTTACCTCAGCAACCCAATCCACTCAACTACCCAAAATACTAATTCGCAAGCCCGTTACATCAATATTATTACAAGAGTATAGAATTGCCTGGGTCTTATGAGGATTTATCACCAGCGAGTTCTCTGTTGCCCAATCAGAAATACTCGCGAGGTCCTCATTAATACAATTAACTGTGCCAGGGAGACAGGATACAGTTGAAGGAAGGTAGATCTGTAAATCATCTGCATAAATATGATATTTTGAGTGTTTTATATGATGGATGACATCAGAGCTGAATATGATAAATAGGAGAGGTCCCAGGATCGATCCCTGTGGAACACCCCTCTCCATAACCCTCCAATCCGACCTCGATACTTCTCCACCCTCTATCAACCTCACCGCCTGTTGCCTGTTTCGAAAATGGCTATTGAACCAACCATAGCGTTCATCCCATAAAAAGCCAATTTTGCCAACAACAAATCTATATTTAAACTATCAAAGGCCTTAGTCAGGTCGATCATAACCGCTGGACACACCTGACACTCATCAAATGCCTGGGTAATGTCACTAGTCACCTTTAGAAGTGCAGTAGTACAGCTGCGATTTGATACAAACCCCGATTGCAAATCTGGCAGAACGTTCTCTTGCTCTAAAAACTCCGAAATTTGTGATTTAACAATTTTCTCTAGAACTTTAGACATAGTTGGAAGTATACTGATAGGTCTTAATTCATCAACACCTGTAGGGTTATTAACTTTAGGTATGGGGGTGACTAGTGCCATCTTCCAGAGGTCAAATGTAGTACACATATCCTGTGTTTGTTCAATTTTCGTCATACTGTTTGTGATGTAGCAGGTAGGGTCGCTACTGACGCCATTTGTTAAATACTTTTAAGTATTTTTTGAAATATGGGAACTTTGACTTTGCTTGTGAAGCGGGACGTTTTTGTTCGATACTCGTCAGCGGAAAGCTTTTTTTTCTTTTTACAGGCATTAAATTTATTTATTACATTTTTTATTGTTTTTAATTAAAGGGATGTTGGTAATATGGGTTAACTTGGGTTAGTTTCTTTAAAAAAAAACGCGAAAAGCGGAAACAGACTAGGTTTGTAAGTCTACGGTAAAGAAACGCCTCCTTGAATTGGACCAATAAAACTGTTTACCATAACAGAGTATGGGATACGGTACCATAACGCTATATACAGCCAGATATTTTGGTAGTATAACCCTTGTATTCACCAACTTTTTATCATCAGACTCTTAAATTAAACATTGATAATTTTCATAGAAATCTGACTCTTATTGGTCAAAAACAGTTGTTATATGCTAGATGAAAATATAACATTTTCTAGCCATGTTAATTATATACCAAAAAATATCTCTAAAAAAACATCTGTTATGTAGGATAGGAAATGAATTATTAAGTAGTTGGACTAAGCTCCTAATTTATAAAAATCCCGTCAAACTGGCTGGTGGGGGAGAACCAATGCTGGTGGCCGCCATCGAAGAATGTAGCACCGTTAATTGCAAAAAGGGTAGAGCCTAATAAAGACAAATGGAAACTCTATGAAATAGAAATACAATATAAATGCGGTATGATTTTTTTTAAATCGCCTAATGTTACATATAACATTGAGTTTGAGTATACTTTTAGATAACCTTGAAAAAGCCAGAAAAAAGGCAGAAGGCATAGATTATAACACTGCAGATGAGAAGGAAACGGGTCGCGGAAAACGCAAAAAACGCGTTACAAAGGTTTTAGAAAATTACGATCAAAAGTCGTCATCAGAGGAGGAAAATGGACTACTTGAAGCAGGTAGGTAACTGGCCTATATTTAATTAAAAACAGAGAAAAATAAATAGAACTGATAGCTGGACAAAAAAAATTTTCCAAATTTTTAGCCATTTATTATTAAGTATGCTATTCCAGTAAGGTTATTTTATTTTAGATAGGCCATGACTGATTCTTGTTAACACTACTTGATAGTGTAAGCAACAATCGGTCATAGCCTCACTAAAATAAAAGCTAGGCACATTAGGCATATACACTATACAGTGTGTAGCAAAAATATGGAAACCTCGAAATATCTCAGATATTGCTCACCTGAATTTAATGAAATTTTTTATATTTAGGTATGAAATTATGGCTGATCAATGGTTAGTTCCGTATTGTTGCCAAGTTTACTGTTTTCCTGTAATCGATAGGAAGTGACTTTTTTTAATGGAACCGTATTATTACATTTCAAATATTATTACAATTCAGGTGAGTGATACCTGAGATATTTCGAGGTTTTTGTATTTTTGTTTAACACTGTATGTAAAGAAATGTCCTTGCGGTTATAAACCAAGCGGTTTTTAAAAATGAGAGACTCTGATTTAATTTTTAGTGATCTCGGAACTGCCTAAATTCCCTGAAGAAGAAGATTATGCTGTTTCACCTGCTATTGCAAATGACCAACAGCCTGAAATAGAAGAATGTTTTGAGCTTGAAGGCAATCAATCGAATGGTTTCAAAACTGTTGCAAACGACCAACAGCCTGAAATAAAAGAATGTTTTGAGCTTGAAGGCAATCAATTCAATGGTTCCAAAAATGTTACAAAATACCCAGAAAAAAATATGGAGTTTGAATTCGTCAATGTGTCCACTGGTAATTATCTGCAAAAAATTTAAACTTGATGATAATCAGTTCTTGCAGTTTTTAATGTTTGTTAGTCTTGTCTAATTTGTTTTTTTTTCAGATAAACTTGTTACCGAACTGAAGAATTATGTTTCAGGTTTGTTTGTTTACTATGTTAAGAGCATGCCACTAACATTTGTTATTATGTAGTAACTTGATTTTCTAAGTAGGCCTTCTTTGTAGAACAATCTGCAAAAGTTCATAGGAACATAGCAAGACTGCAACTTTCCATTGATACCATTAATATGAATTTACCAACTTCTGCAATTGATAATCGAGACGAAGAAATTGGAAGAGAACACTCAATGGAGCTGAAATCACTTATCCCAGTTAAGACTATTGAAAATTTTAAAAATTTTGAAGAAAGATTGGTAAATGAAGAAATGTTAAGTATTGCTTTGGTTAGTTTTATTTTGATTTTTGTTATTATGTTAAAAGTTCTTGCAACAATAAGATTTTCTGTTATTGACCCTAAATTTTATGTACAATTTCTTTATATAACTATATCAATTGTAATATTATTTTTAGGCCAAATATTACCAAACATTGGGGGGCAATGGCCTTAAAGAAAAAATTATTAGAATGTTTAAACGGACAATAACAAATAATGTAGCAGCTAAGGCCAGTTGGTTTGGACAACGAAATAATTTTAAAATGGAAAATACCAAGACGGTTTCCATTATGAGAGGTATGTTTCTTGTAATAATTGTTAATTATATAATAATAGTAACTCCTTTTTTTATTTGTTGCCATGATGCATTAATTAAAAAAATTAAATCACGTTTAATGGCCTACCGTATAGGTCAACAATACCTAAATAGAATTTTTGCACTCGACACGCGTTTTGCTAACCATGTTAGCATCATCAGGAGATGATTAAAACTCATTTTTAATCATCTCCTGATGATGCTAACATGGTTAGCGAAACGCGCGTCAAGTGCAAAAATTTTGTTTCGGTATTGTGGATAAAACTCTGTTTTAGAGCATTTTGCCAAAGGTTCTAAACTCCAACATAGTACCGTATAGGTGTACATATATTCGAATCATGTCTTTGAAAGATGATCAGTTTTGACATGAAATTTGAACGATCTGGCATCACTGCATGACAAAAACATGTAGAAATATATTAAAGGAAGTATAAATGTTGTCTTTTAAAATACTTTACTTTAAGAATTATTAAAAATGTCGTTATGATTTCACGGTTAGATCATATCAGATAGTGTTGTGGATTTAATTTAAATAGGTATTTTGTCACGCAGTAACGTCATAAGGTAGATCGTTCAGATGTCATCTCACAGCTGATCATATATTTTAAAGTCGTAGTATCATGTATTCAAATTATTTTAAATTATAGCTCTTTTCTAATAATAAAGAATTCGGTTGACTAAATTTAATAGGTGCTGGAAAAAGTGGGCTTTTCTAATAAAATAATAAAATTGGGATTTTTTTAAATTTCAGATGTGTTATGTAAAAGTCAAGATTTTGATGAAAAAAATTTTGAAGAGATAGCATCCGATTGGATAAGACAAGGCAAGCAGCGCTTGCAAAGAGATATTTCCAAAGGAATTCATGATTAAAAATACCACATTAAATCATAATATATTATATTTTCAATAAAAAGAATTTGAAACTCGGTATTCCTTGTTCTTATTTTAATGCCTTTTCCAAATTAATTTTTATTTTAGAGTTAGAGATAAGGAGACGTTATCTTGTAGTCCAAATTTTAAAAATGTTTTATGCTTATAATAGTGTTTTTTTAAAAAGTCCTGTAACAACCACAGTAGAGTTAAAAATCCAAGGCAAAAAAATAATATAGGTAAATCAATATTTTTCAGAGGTCAACTTGCGATATTGCTTTAAGAGACCAGTGCGGTATTGTGACCCATTTTTACAAAGTCTTGATCTTCATTGGAATTGTCTATATCTCATAAAAGATACAACATAAGATAGTTTTCACATACATGTAAATCAAATTGGATTATTATTTAGGATAGCAAAATATAGGAGATACATTGGACGAGACGAGAAAATATGGACATTATGAAAAAAATCTATTGGAATAACACATAACATAGACAGGAACTAGGGATTTTAAATTCGACTTTCACCATTGGGATCCCGGAAACTGTAAGAGATAGGAAGATGGTTAAATATTTGGGACAAAGTTATTTAGG
>MU183299.1:198565-212827 GCA_016904865.1 Pissodes strobi | reverse complement strand
AAATTTAGTTTGGGTAAGATAGCAGAAAAACAGGTGATCTTTAACAATAAAGCTATCAAAATTACTTAACAGAATTGTTTAAGTAATACGAGAATTAATATAATAGGAGGAACCTATTTCAAGCTGATTTTCAAAAAAAAAAAATGCGGATTGCTAATTTTCTTTCATAATAATAATATTTCAATCTGGACCTATTTATCAACGCGTAGCTGTCACTGGTCGGCAGAATGACGTGACTGACATTCCGCCGTCCATTTGTCAACATTCCCTATTCCTTGGTTTCGCTTCGTTTCATTTTGTGTGTTTGTGTCTTGCCAATCACCTTTACTATGGAAATTAATTCAGGAGGATGTTTCGCCTATATTTTGGGCTAGTTCTTGTTGGTTGCGCTTCCGAAGGGAGCGGAGGGCCAGGCATGAAGTGTTCAAATATTTGAAGACAAAACGTAACGAGGGATCCTGTATGCTTGATACAAATATGCTTCAAGTAAAAAACACAAAAAAAAAAACATTTTAACACTTTTTTCGATTAGAAAGCTAGTACCTAATTGTTTCTTTTTTTAGAAAAATAGATATTTTTGATATCGCTATCGTTAACTGGGCTCGAAAAATAATTCATATTTTTCATAAAACAACAAATATTTTTAACGAAAATATAAAATATATGTGCAATATACTTATAATAAATACTATAAAGAAGTTGCCAAGTGGCATATATATGACCATTTTGGTGATCACTTCTTTGAAGAATCGTGCATCGGTGGCCACTGCCATTCAATATTGCAACTCGTCTTGAGACAATATTTCAAGGTGTCACAATCTGATTTGGCAAGTGTAAAAGATTTGAAAGTTCATTTTATATGCTGCATTTAGCAACAAAATACGCTATATTTTGCGGAAAGAATTATTGAGTATTGATCTCTTCGGTTAATGAATTCTAAATTCATTGATTCGATTTGTTGTCAATAAGCTTATGGTTGCCGCATTTATTAATGTAAATTAATTTTATTCTACATATAGGTTAATGATATACTTGTACTCGCTTTTTTAACACTATTGTGTCCTTGAGTAGCTATTATGCCCTCAGGCATTTTGTGACTATATTTATTTTAGTTAATAAACGAGCCACAAATTGCTTAGGTTTAATCAAATTACTAAAATAAGATATTATGTTATTAGTATAAGTTTGCTTAATTTATATTACATTAATTATGCTTGCTGGCCGTTCTATATTTTTAAGAATTGGGTTAATAAAACCTACTGTAAAGCGTCATTAGATCCGTCAAACTCATATATTATTTTCGGTTTGAATATTTCATAACTTTTTGGGGGTACTGATTTGCTTTATTTCATTCGGCAGCTGATAACTACTGATAACTTTTTGGAACCCCTGATTGCTTGGAGATATTTATATTTACCTTTTCACGCGACCGGTTGTAACTCTTGCAATATTCGGTTGGTGGCCCTGAATGGTAGTGATGGGCTATTTCCCATAATTGTTGTTGTCGATTTAGATTTTTAAAGGTTTATCATTTCATTTAGGAATATTTCCTAGTATTTCTTGAAAAATTCAATTTTAGCTCATTAATTGTGGCTTCCGCCGTCATTTTACAACCATAATAAACGAGAACTAAGTCGTTTATTGTCTTAGAATTATTCCTCGTATCGAATCGTTAGAATCGCTTGGCATTTCTCGGCTCTATCACTTTTTCTGATTCGACGTTTTCTTTTCTAATCTCGTGAAAGTGGAAAGGCAAATTGACTGAAACGTATGCAGAGTTCTTCCAGATATACCCTTCGGTGTGAGAGGAAGCATTTTGCCTTAGTGCAGTCATAGTGGACTCAACTTTCTGTATTGTATTAATACTACCCTTCTAGGGAATCTGTGAGTGAGTCCCTAATCAGTGCTTGTCACTACCAAGTTATTGGAATATTTGTACTGCACTAGGTAAGCTTTTTCTGGATTTTTTTTCTATTGCTTGTGAAACACATGGACGCCTTGACGCTAAGGGCTATTTTCCATTATTTCTAGAGGCCTTCCGAGCTCATCTTACAAGATGGAGGCCGTTGATCATCCAGTCACCCTCCGACTCAAGAGTGGTAGTTATTGCTAAAAATTTTTGTCTAATTTAACGATTTAATTGCCTCATCTATGTTAACCTTTTTTTACTGACCACCATTTGCATTGCATTCCATAAGATATTTTACCTATTTCCTTCTATCATATCTGAATTTTTATTTTAATATGACTTTAGTTTTGATCATATGGGGAAGTTTATATTATTTAGGGGTGATTCATACCTACTTCTTTTTTTATATTCAAGTTGTTTGAACCTTTTGTTTTTCTTTTATTTGCTGATGGTCATTGAAAATCCATCGATAATGTTTGGGGGATTTGTTTTACAAAGAAAATATATTTATGCAAGGGGGGCTGTAGTTTTTATTCATTGAAGTAAGGGGCTTCGCCTAATTGGTATTGGGATATTACAGGGTTTTATCACCGGGCTATCCCACTGCAGTTTTACCACCAAGACTGTCGAGTGCCATTGCAGTACCTGGGTTTTGCTGCAGGTGACCGGCGCCTCCACCAGAGGTACTTCTTACCTCCACTACTGAGCTTGTCGAACCGGATCATCGTTGACTAGGTTCTAATGCAATCTCTTTATTTTTCTTGCCGGTTGATTTAATAATTACTGTTGATATATATTTGATTGATATGTTTCCTGCCGATTAATAATCATTTTTATTATTTAAATATAAATTTAGTCTTGTTGGCCAAGCTTTAAGATAGCTTAAGTTTATTCATTCATTTATTTTTCTGGTCAATTGATAATCGTTTTTTTTTTAATATTTAAATATAAATCTAGTCTTGTCGGCCAAGCTTAAAGTTAGATTGATTTCATTTATTCATTTGTTTATCTGGTCGATTGATACAATTAATGTGCCCTTTTATCAATTGATATTATTATCGCTACATTTATAATTGGTGCAGCTACTAGCGCACGCATACGTATATGCAATAAGCTTAGGTAGAAAGTGATTCGGATTGTAGTGTTTAGAGCATTTAGGTGTAAGGCATACAGTACCGAGTTAACTGCAATCATCACATTGTACCTTTATTATTAATTACTTAATAGCCTTTTGACATTCCTTCGCCTGTTAGATTCAACAATTTTATAAACTTTTTCTAAAACAGTCTCCTAAATAAAATTCTTGTCGCCTTTAAATTGCAAAAAATTCATTGTAAGATTGCTGCTGTTAAAAAAAAACCTAGAAGCCAATAAATTGATTTTCATTTTTTAATGGCCTCTTATTTCAGTGTTAGTCAGGTGTCACCTAAAATGTTACGCCTATGGTGTGACGCCGGGAGAAACATGACGCAGGTGCGTCGTTGTGATTAAATGTTTGACACGCTTCGGCCGCCATCTTCATCATTTACATTCATTCATTACTTTATCCCCTCTTAACGTTAATATATCTAATCTTGACATGTAAGCATTTAGTAATTCATGAATGAGTTGCTCTGTCTATTTATATGTCTTTGATTGTGACGACCATCAACCGGTATTATAGATATAATGTATCCTTAGCAAACGCTATTGGGGTCTTCTTCCAGCAAGATGAAGTTCCTTCCCATAACTCAAGATTGGTTAGGGAGTATTTAAATGGCAGATTTCAAAAAAATTGGATTGGTACTAATGGATCAATTAGATGGCCTCCAAGCTTAAATTTAGTTTTAAAAACGTAATTTGAAGCGTAAGCAAGACTGTAATTTTTGAGTAGATCGCCCTTAGATTTTGTTCTATGTTCTATCCTATCAGCTACACGAGAGGAATTATAAATTAAAATACGAGCAGTTATGAATAGAACTACTACAGAGCAACTAGCATCGTAGTGAGGGCAACAATAGAAAAAGTATAACTTTGCCATTGTTCATGCTAAATGTTCAACATTTAGAACAATAAGTTTATTAAATTTTATAGTCACGTTTTAGCAGGTTTTGAAAATGTCGAGCTAATTAGGTATGTTCCATTCTTAATAATAGTTACATACTAGGTGCCTATTTGTGATTCCTTATGCATTATTATGCACTCACATTATGGTCGGTATTGGTAAACTTAATTCTTATGATATTAGGAGTTATGTTATTAAACTGTCATTTAAAATATCGATTGTGTGGTATCGAATTATTCCCAACAAGATGCCACTTCGAGATATGGCAATGAGCCACTCTTATTCTATTTGAAAAAATTGAGTAAACTTCATAATTACGATTTTGTGAACTATAAATGAACCTCTAAAACAAAATGAAAAGCAAAACTCGTTCGAAAAGCGACACTATAGATTGAAAATTAATCATTGAAAATTATAGGATGGTAAATGCCAAACAGTGACAAATGGAGTGTCATTCACAATGTGATTGATTGATTGAAATAAGTAGAAGATATAGTCATCTAATGTAAGAAAGTAAGGGTACCTTCGGGTCAAGTGGTAGAAAACAATTGCAAACGTCAAAAAATTCATATCTAACACACCGAATTTCACGTGTTTCTCTCTAAAATAAAAAAGTTTAGGAGTGAGCCACTTTTGAGAAACACCCGGTATATTCCTATACTAGCAGTCAAATCAATTAAGTCTCGAATAATTTTATAAATTTATTATCATGATATCATTTCGTACTGCTCGAGCAGAAGCTTTATTGATGTTATATTAGCAGCATAGTATAAATATACTTTGTTAGCAGCTTTCATGATATCTGGTGACAATGCAAAATATTTTTCATCACTTGATATAATTTTTTCACCACAAACTTCCTTAAAATTTTCAAAAAATGGCTTACTTAAACTATTTGAAAATAAAACCGTCTATTTTGAATGGTTAGGAACATCGCTTAGCAGCGGATATTCCTGCGATTAGTTGCACCCTGTGGATAATGGATATTTAATCACAAACGAAGCTGCAATAAGCAAATTATTAAGCAGTAGACGAAAAAAAAAATTATCATATTTATAGAATATGATTTGGAAATCATCTTCCAAACTTGGTAAATATCATAACTAAATTAAAAAAGCAACTTCTTTGAAACTATTTTAAATTAAATAAAAAGACAAGCTCTTTGAATTAAGTTGAAACCGAAAAAGTAAAAAAAAATACTCTAAATATTTTAGGCAATTCTCAATGAAATAAGGGAAAATTTTATGACCCACAGCTTTAACAGTTGAACTATATTCATTTTCAAAATGCAAAGAATGTATATTATGCAATGAGCATTTAATGATAATGATATTAAGATACGAGTATGAGAATTCCAAAATAAGTATCTACTGTAGCTTTCAAATTTTACCATGTACAGTGACGGAAATAAAATTTCGTACACTTATTTTTTCCCAATGTGATGTTGGCTTTTGTATACCTGGATCACCTAGAAATGAAAATATACTTCACTTTTTGACAAATTGTTATCGGTGTCATCAGATTTGAAAATTATATTATTTCATTTTAACAAAGTTTATGAACATGAATCAACTGGAGAAGGCGAGATTAATTGCTTTATTCGAAGAAGGTGCTTCTCTACGAAGAATAGCTGAGCAAGTTGGGAAACATAGAAGCACTATACAAAGCCTCATAACTTAAATGATTCAGTGGATAGAAGAGCTGGAAGTGGCAGAAAAAATATTTCAAACGAAAATCAAGATAATGATCTAATAGATTATTTCCGAAACAATCAATTTCAGACAGCAGTAGAAGCACATAACAAAACTAGTTTTCGTAGGACACTAAGGACGGTAAGAAATCGTATAAAGAAAAATTCGGAACTGAGAAAGAGGGTAGCTGCTAAAACGCGATTTTTGACCGATATGAATAAAGGGCAAAGAATAGGGTTTGCGATGGAATATTTACCGCAAGGTATGGACTTTTGGACTAAGGTAGTATTTACCGATGAGAACATTTTTCAGTCTTACTATAGCGGGCAGATTAGAGTATACAGGCCTCCAAATACACGGTATGAAGAAATATATACCCAACATGTTAAAACAAGTGGAGGATTTTCTGTTAATGTATGGGGGTATATGACTTCCAGAGGGTTAGGAATATGTCACCATATTCGAGGAAGATTATCACTCAAACTTATATACACATTCTTCAAAATGTTATGTTACCACTTCCAGCTCTTCTATCCAGTGATCCTGTATTTTCATTTTGTTTTGAAGTCTTGTATAATGCTTTTTAGTTTTTCAACTCCCTCAACTACCATTTGTATAGGAATACTTGCTTCGAATAAGTACTTTTATATTATAACTTTTTTTCTGTTATTACTGAAGTAAGAAATGCAAGGTATAAAGGTGAGATAAAGGTAAAAAGCCCAGTTTACCAAAATATTCAAAAATGACATAAATGTTAACCTCAATGTACGAAATTTTATTGCCGTGATGCCGCATTTTGATTAGTTATAAACTCGTATCCTAATGAAAAATTTGTATGATAATAAATCTCATTAAAGTACAAGTAGTGCATATCTGATAAATAAATTAGAGTAGAAAACAGTATAATACAAACTGACTGGGGAAGTGGATCATTACAGCAGGGAACTCGGTTAGATCAATACCTCCTTCAACTAGGCCAACTAGCTGATATTGAAATTAGAAGTGACGTCATGAAAAGTGGTCCATACTTTTTTGCCATAAGAAAAGCATTAAGAGGAGCCAAGAGTTGCCCAGTAAAAGTATTGTTTATTTTATCGCGCCTACTTCCGTATTTAACGTTGATTGCCACGCTGGGCGACTGGAATGTCAATTCCCATCTCGACGTCATGTATCCGGTGCTGCCAGATTGGGCGCTTTATCACAATTTGAGCTACTTGCTATTTGCCACAAATGATTTTTCAAAGAAACGTTAAATATTCGTCTTGGATTCCAAGATTACAATTAACAATATATTAGATACTTAATGTAAAAGTTTGCTTTGGTATATTATAGTATAGTTATATTAAATATAAATAAATAATTAAAATCCGAAAAGTAAATATATAAAAACCGGAAAGTGAAGCAATAACGGAATCAAAACCTTTAAGAAAATAAACGTTGCTAACCAGTAACCTAATTATTTTGTATAAATATTTAGTTCCATTTAAAAACATAATTTCAAATGTCATTCAACAAATGCTGTAAAAATTAAAGTCCAACTAAATATACGTTAAATAGTTTACATCCCAAATAATGTATGAAACTAACTCTATCAACCCAGACGAACCAAATCGTGATGGTCAGAACGAGACAATTCTACAAATTCGTAACAATATTTATTTTTTACCATTGCGCAAGGACCAACACAAACGATTTAATTTGTTCCAGGATGACGAGACGGTTCTTAAAACTCTGGCAACGCTGCTTACTGTCAGTTGGCGTCCTTTAAAATCGACCGGTTTCTTACTTTCGTAATTTCTCTTCGATATCTATTGATTTTTTTGTTAATTTCTTTGTAATACCGGTACTTTATTGTGTTTAAATTTATGTGAACAATGCCGTCTAGATGTTGTGCCCCAGGCTGTCGTGGAAACTACTCCAACGGACCTAAAGTTCATGTTTTTAGCTTTCCAAAAAGTGATGTGTTGCAAAAGAAATGGCTTCAAGCTATTCCGCGGGACAATTTAGTGCTCAATAAAAACACCAAAGTGTGTGAGTTACATTTTTTCTGCAGGTAATATAATTTGGATTAATTCACAACAGGATCCAAAGTCAGGTAAAATCATTACAGTACATTTAAAATACCCTCGATTGAAGGAAAATGCCATACCATCTATTTTTCCAAACTGCCCCAATTACTTTTCAAAAAATGTGTTTCTTCGTAAAAGCAAAGACGAAAAAAATAAGGAACTTGAGGAATTACAATTGTTGCAAGCAATACAACAAAGTAAAGAGGAGTTTAATATCCATAGAGAGGCTACATGCTTTAAAAATTTTGAGGAGTTTTTAAAACTATTTTCAAGTTTTATTGTTAAGGAAGGGTGGTTTCCAGTAAGAGCTTTGGATAAAATAACTTTATTTAAGCTTGAGTATACTCCTGGTCCTATAATAACCTGGGCGATTGTAATAAATAATAATTTAAAATTAGAAACATTTTTATATGGCCAGTCTATTTCTGTTTCAATAATAAATTTAAAATCCCCATTTATAACCGGCAGTTTGGATGAATTAGAATGTTTAATCGATGTAATTGATAATATGATATCAATTCCTCTTAACAGTGACCTCCCCATTACTAGTGAATCTTCCAATAACGAGAGCGAGATGAATTCACACCAACCTGATTCTGACCAAGGCGAGAAAACAAAAAAAAATTTAAAATTTGTAACGGATATTCTTTTAAACCTAAAAGGCTCCGATGAATTTACACAAAATCTAAAATTTATTTCAGAACAGCTAACTTTGTTGACTACCTCAAAAGAGAGATATCGGTATTCACCGAGCACTATTGTTTTATGTTCAATTTTGTTTACTATAAGCCCTCATTCCTATAAATATTTACGTAATCATGCTCCTATTATTTTACCTCATCCTAACACCGTAAAATCTATTTGTAATAGATTTTTGACCGATCCCCATATTGATGAAAGACATTTTTTTTTAACCTATGCTCGTAACATTTTTCAATATTTGAGTGATAAAGATAAAAATGTTATACTACTTTTTGATGAAATTCATATTGATCCCTATTTGGATTATAAGGCAGGAAACAGTGTAGGAACATCAGTAAATAACAGCAATACTTTAGCATCATCTGCAGTTGCATTTATGATCACAAGTCCTTGCTCAAGCCTTAAAGAAGTAATTCATATATGTCCTGTAGCTAAACTTGACTCAGAAATCTTATATACTTTTATCAAGACCATAATAGAAAATTTGGAAGAAATTGGCTACCTAGTATTTTGTACAGTTAGTGACAATAATGCAATAAATAGCAAGGCAATGAGTAATTTTTCACCACGGAATGAACTCAGTATTGTTTTCCCCCATCCTATTGCCCGAGAAAGACCATTATTTTACCTTTTTGACACTGTTCATCTACTAAAATGTATTTTTAACAACTGGCTAAATTCTAAACCTGAGCAGGCATTTTTCTATCCTGATTTTGAGACAGGCCAAAAAAAATGTGCTTCGTTTTCAGTGGTCAAAAAACTTCATGAACTAGAACGAGACAAAATATTAAAACATGGGTATTCCCTTAGTTTAAAGGCTCTTTTTCCATCATCTTTAGAAAGGCAAAATGTTAAATTAGCTCTCAAAATATTTAATCCTTTTATTATAAAGGCTCTGAAAGGTTTTGTTAATCATTTGTCACATTCACAAGACACAGCAGAGTTTATTAATATTATATGGACCTGGTGGAGAATAGTTAATGTTAAAACCCCTCTTAAGGGAAAACATTTACTAGATAAGTTTCAAGAACCCTTCACCAGAGAAATACTATCGGCCTCCAACGATGATCCAAAATTTTATTTTCTGCTAAAAATGCAAAATTGGCTAGATTCTTGGCATTCACCTAATTTTCCAAATAGACTGACTCGACAAACCCACACTGCATTAAGCCATACCATTCATGGGCTACTGGAAGTGACTGAATACTGTTTAACTGAACTTAATATGGCATATGTCTTACTGGGCAAATTTCAAACGGACCCATTGGAAGGGCGGTTTGGAAAATATAGACAATTAGCTGGTGGCCATTATCATATCTCTGTTCGCCAGCTATATGAGTCAGAAAAAAGGCTAAGAATTCAATCTTTATTATCATTAAAATCTAAGCATTATGGAGATACTAATGTAAATAAATTTTTTGAACTTCCTGAATATGAACCACCGTCATTAGATAACTCATTAAATTCTGACTATATTATCAATTTATTGCCCAAAATTACAATTACACAGTCTGATATAGAAGCTATAACATCTGAAATGCCCGTAATCACTTATTTAAGTGGATATTGCTGTCATATTGTTTTAAAAAAATTAAGTTGTGAATTTTGCAAAGAAAATTTAACTCTAAATGAACCTTGTGTTGTAGAAGATTCTTACAATTTAATTAATTCCTTAAGTCGTGGAGCTCTTTTATATCCTCGTGAACAAGTAGTGGATGTAATTTCAACAGCCTATATTATATTTAAAAAACTGATTAATGAGTTCGAAGACACATTTTTAGATATTTACAATAAAAAGTCATTTCTTTGTGAGCTGTTGTTAAACTATCTAAATCAAAACAGCCTTTTAACTCCTTTTGAAAATTGTAAATATCACCTAAAAATTGATGTTTCAAAAATATTTCTTAGCAGCATTTCAAATACACTTCTCAATAATTATTGTTCTAAACATAATCATAATCTTTTGGGTAAAAAGAAAAAAAGGAAACTGGATACTTTTAATAAATAAATAGACCCGAATTATATAACGAGTAATATACCCAATCTAACACAAAAAAGTAAAATCTGAAACCTGTATAAAGCTTTCATGTTTTATCATAAATATTTGAGTATTGCAAGGTTCTTTGGATGGAGAAAACTGAGGAGAAACACTACCAAATTTGACCTATTACCTATTAGGACACCTTTATACCTATAGTGACATTTTACCACCTATCTAAGGTTCTTTCAATGGAGAAAACCGAGGAGAAACACTATCAAATTTGACAATACTATTACCTATTATGACACCTTTATACCTATACTGACATTTTACCACCTATCTAAGGTTCTTTGGATGGAGAAAACCTAGGAGAACCACTACCAATTTTGACATTACTATTACCTATTATTATGACACCTTTATACCTATAGTGACATTTTACCAGCTATCTCTTAAATAGATTGGTGGTAGGCTAGTTTCAGCTTATCAAAATAGATTCTATTTTGTTAAACTGGATATTCAAAGGTTTTTGCTTTGAAATTTCGTTTTCCTTTAACAAAAATCGAATGAGGCGCGTCTAAGGGCTGAGTTCATGACTCGCAGCCTTGTTTAAACCGGAAGCCCTTAAATATTTATGTATGCAGAAAAAGGTAAGTACTTGAACTGCAATTTAATTATTGATTTAAAAAAAAATGAATAATACACATTATCAGTCATAATAGTCTTGCTTAAAGTAATATCAGCTTTTAGGAGGTCTTATATTAGGCCAATTATGTTTCAAACTACATATGAAAAAGGTAAATTTGCAAAAAAACAAGTTTTTGTTATAGTTTTTCGAGTTTTTTGCATCTAAAATGTGTACTTAATTGTGAAATTTTAAAAGAAATTGCACATTTCAATATACGCCTGTAAATAAGTTAAGACCACTTTTGATGACGTCACGCGTAAGCCGTCTGGCCTTGTTGTAGGAGGTATTGGTTAGATGCACAAGACGCGCTGCGCTGAGGATAGCTACATGCTTGAGTCAATAATGAACCTTCCTGTGAGGTATGTGTAATATTTTACTCACAACCGGTTAGTAGCTGTAGAGAATTATCAAATATGGTATTAATTTTCATCATAATTTGATAAATTATCTCAACAAAGAGCTTTGTGAAACCGGTGCTAAGGAACATAACGTTTGTTGATTCTAACAGAAATGATTCATTGTTTTGTCATAAAGCATTTTTAATAATTCTGGTCTTTACATATTTCCCAATAAGTTCCATAGTGAATTTTAATGTAGTCAACCAAAACTGGGTGAAGCTGCAGAAAAAGCTACTGAAAGGATAATTCCGGAGAAGGGCAGGGCGAGATACGAAAGCACTTACGAAACATACATTAAATGGTGCAGGATCAAAGATGTGCTGTTATGCAGCATGTTTCAGAAACGGTACTTCTGGCGTATTTTTTTGGTATTAGTGTAGAATTCAGCAACCTTTTAAAAAATATGGATATCAAAATAGTTAAGGGACAAGTTAAAACTCTAGAGACATCTAGAGACCTAAAATGTCGTCTTACATCGCATAGGAGTGACATCCGAAGAGGAGTACAATCTTGCGCATTGGCGGAATATGTTCAAGAACTAGATCATCAAATTGATTGGGATAGCACTGATATTTTCGAAAAAGTGGACTCCTACCATATATGGTTTCCTTGAAATGGTTCATATGTTCATTGAAGGCAATCCGGTGAACAAAAAGTGACACTCAAAATCTCAGTGCGACCTACTATTATATGTTTAAAATGCATAAAGATGATGAATAATTAAGATCTAAGGTTGAGGCATGACAGAATTCTGGACTGTTCTTTCTTTGCGTAAAACTTGCCTATAGTATAATTAGAAAGTCTTTTTAATAGGTGTTACATTCGTACTTTTCAAATGTCCTAATATACTATTTTTTCATGTAATAATTCCTATTTACAATTTCGAGCGCAAGACAAGTGAATGTGTCCTCTTCTTTGTCACACTTACACGAAGACGTGGTTGTAAATGCGCCTTGGCATGCCTCTCTCAGCTCATGTTTTATAGAAACCGTATATAAGTTCGACAATTTATGTAATTTTTTGTAACTTAATAAGATTTTTATTTCAGAAAATCAGTGTAATAGTGTCCGAGCAACGATGCGGGCACCCTTTTTGTGTGGCTTAATTCTCATGAAATTTGAATAATAATTTAACTAGGTTTATATTCAACCCACACTGGTGAGTGTCTAGGTATAGATTATAGATTAGCTTGTTAGGTAGATTAACAGAATAATGTATAGATTGTAGATTATCATGAGCAAGAGATAAATAAACCTCGAAAGCTACTTATTACAGGGCTTGGATATGGACATCCGTGAGGCTGAAGATTTCTTTCAAGCTAGTTAAATATATGTTTGCCTCTGCCTTCTTTCCGAAAATCTTCTGAGTTACAATTCTAAAGCCGAAATACTATTTTTCCACTTAAATTTTGTTGAAAAATATCGTATGCCATATTTAAAGTTGTTTATCGAATTTCCGTCCAGCTTACTGAACTGTTGCTGCAGTAACATCTGACGATGTTGCTGCAGCTGTCTTTTGCGATTTTACAAAGGCATTCGACTGCGTGAATCGCGAGGTACTGTTGGGGAAGCTTCAGTCCTACGGATTTAGGGGAATTGTTAGCATGGGTAGCATCTTACCTGTCAGAAGGAACGAAAGCGGTTAGAAATGAGGAAAGTGATTCACGATTGCTTAATAATCCGTATGGCGTGGCCCAGGGTCCTGTACTTGGACCCCTACTTTTCCTTTTATACATAAATGATCTTACAAATGTTGATGTTAGTGGCCACTTCACTTTGTTTGCTGATGATACCATAATTTTGTGGTTGGATCGATCTGCAAAACACCTGGCTGATAAATTGCCAAGAGACATTCTAAAACTTAAGCAGTGGTGTGATGCAAATAATTGTTTGAGTTTTAATGTTGGCAAATATTTTAACATTTAAATGATAGCTTGAAACTTGACAATAATACCCTAGAAAATAAAAGTGTTGCGAAGTTTCTGGGCATGTATATTGATGCAAAACTTAAATTTTCTAACCATATGACAAATCTATAAAAAATTAGCATCGGCGTGTTATGCTATTAGGGTTGTCAGTAATGGCTTGAGACACTCAATGATAAGATCTGTATATTTTTCTTTGGTTGAATCGAATTTGAGATATGGTGTGGCATTTTGGGGTTTTAGTTCGAGGCAGCTGATGCAGTCTTTTATTTTGAAAACGGTGGCCTTAGTTCACAAAAAATATAAGTACATTTTATAGGAGAGTGTATACAATCCACGTAATATCTGTGGCCTGCGGTTGCCGACACCGAGGAGTACCCTTATCCAGAACTCGTTAATCTATGAGAGCCTTAAAATTTATAATCATCTGCCTAGAGAATGTAAAAATGTTGTGGATGATAAATGTTTTAGGAGATCAGTAAAGTTGTGGTTGCAGTTTAGGGCATATTATACTTTGGACGAATATTATAATGATGATTTATATTTATTTTTTAATTATTTGAATTTAGAGTTGTATTGGTCCGGTGTTGATATGCTTTGTATGTGTGGCATAGTTTTTATTTTAAGATGTAAGCATGTGTTGTTTTCCTTTTATTGTACCTATGTGTTTTAGGTCTAAGTTTTCTTTTTTATTAGGTATACCTAGCTTTGTCATGAGGAATTTGTTCATTAAACCAATTAAGCATATTTATTATTATTATTATTATTTATTGTTATTATTATTATTATTATTATTATTATTATTTATTGTTATTATTATTATTATTATTATTATTATTATTATTATTATTATTAT